>JANHGB010009931.1:0-13971 GCA_026283785.1 Coracopsis vasa | reverse complement strand
ATACCAACTTGGCCAATCTGGGTCAGGTGTCCTGTCTCTGCTTCCTCCCGGCCTCCCCCTCCTCCCTGGCAGAGCATAAGGCTCAGAAAGTCCTTGCTCAGACTAAACATTGCTAAGCCACAACTGAAAACATCGGTGTTATCAGTGATGTTACCAGGCCGAAAGTCAAAAACCCAGCACTGCACCAGCTACTAAGAAAGAGAAAAAATGACTGCTACTGCTGAACCCAGGACATGTTCTCAAACAGATACAGATGAATTTGTCAGCCAAGAAATATGCTGGTTGGTTGTGTGCTTGATGACAAGGCTTAAAGCTGATGCTGATAATTAGGAATGGGAAGAGATACAAGGGCTGGACTTTGAATAAAGGTGAATCTACTGTGGCCAGTTTACCATTGCTTGTCAGCCTCAGTAATCATCTGTACTGCACAGAGCAGGTATATACCATTTCTATTCCAGGACTAAAATATTCCATATGGACTGCTCACGAACAAGTGATGTAAGACGATCCCTACTGTCCTGAAGTTTGTGCAAATTTTACACTTGCAGAAAAGCAGCATGAAACACAGCTTTTCTTGCTTGATAAGGCTCTCAGGTTTGAAGTGTAGATGAGGGTACATGGCAATGGTCTAGGAAATGCTAACTCTTTCACAGACTAGTCTGTTTCTACATCTCTCTCTACATCTCTCCCTTTTCTTCCCGAACTCCCCTAGTAGCTTGGGAGCAGGATGATGGCATCTTCTGTACTTGGAATTGAGTGCTAATGAGCCATAATAATACATATTTTGCATACTTTACCCGAATTTATTTCTTATGCATGCCTGTATATTTTAAAATAAGATGCTGATATGAAAACCCAAGTTCACATTGAAGGTAATTATGAGAGTTTTTTAAACTTTATTCCTATACAGACAGATTTAAAAAAGATTTCTCTCTGAAGTATTGTCTTTACCTAGACAGTAGGCCCTAATTTTTCATGTGTTGTTGTCATTTATGTTAATAAAATCTTCTCCTGTACTTTTCTGCCTCAAACATATGTGTGCAGAAGAAACCACCAACACACCTGCAATTTTAATTTAGTGATACAGGTTAGCTTATTTTTGCCAGACAACATCAAGCCAAAACCACAAGCTTTATTTATTTATTAAAAAATGTGCTGTATCTATCAGACCTTTGGCCACAGTTCTCACAATTCTATTGGAGCAAAAGCAGTCTATGGTAAAAACAATGCAGCGCTGGCTGCACATTCACAGGTTGGGAATCTGAGAGTGAAAGGAAACGAGCTGTAGTACCGCAGAGCAACTGAGGAGTATTCAAATGCTTGGATTCTGCTCAAAGCCCCTCTACATACATTCTTTTATATACTATATGCACATAGGAGAACCCATGTCATGCTAGAATACGGTGAATAAACATATGTTTGTGAAACCTGTCTCCACCATATTAATTGAATATATATATCAGCTGATTCATTTACCCAGGGAGGGAAAATTCAGGGGAGAAAATTTCATTAAAAATATCACATCCTGCAGTTTCATATTTCATATAAACTTTATCTGACACTACTGGAAAAAAAAGAACCATAATTACTACAGCTCTTTCAGATCTTGTTAGGATTTTTAAAATGTCATTCTAAAGGGTAAAAGGCTAGCAATGCTGTTGACTAGAGAATGTGATGCTCTCTGTTGCATAATGTATAGTCTTTTAAATACACTTTCTCTTGTATCTGCATTCAGTATAAACTCACAGTACGTGATACTGTAGCTACTCACTGTAGCTAAAAATAAGTACAGCCTGAATCATAGAACCATTCTGCTCACTCTTTCTGTACGCAAGTGAATGAATCCAAAGTTAGTAATAAAATAGCTGATACTTCTTTTGCTGTCTGTCTATACTACTTGCGAATATAGAAAATCCTGCTCACACGCAAAAAAGTCCCCCAAAACAACCACCATCAAAAAAAAACCCCTACAAAACAGTTGCCATTTTAAAGAATGGTTCAGCTCCATAATACTAAAAATAAATCACTGTTCTTCCACCGGAAATTATGTTTGTTCTTTTCTAAATTTCTTTTCTGATCCTGGAATATGTATTTTTAGTCTTGTAGACTAAAATGAGAAAATAAATTAAAAAATTAAGACCAGTAAGAGCTCTTTGGAATTTCTTTTCCACCTACAAGAAATTAACACACACACAAAGCACTTCACTGGTCTGGGAATTCTGTGAAAGTAGTGCCTAGCCTAACAGGTTCATCTTCTCTTACGAAGAAGTGCCCTGCTTTTGATTTCTTTCTATTGTTTCTTTTTCTCCAAGGTTCAATACATCCAAAGTACTGGTAGTGCCTCTGTGTGCCTAAACTTTTCAGTTGGTATCAGAGATGCAAGATGCCTTCTTGGCCATACCTGTGATATGCTGATGTCTAGATCTAAAGTCCCATCAAATAAACTGCATTAGTTAGGTGTCTGAAATTCCAATACAATTATATGTATGAAGCAGCTGCACAGCGTTTGAAGTTAGCTGTATACCAAATTTAATTAGAAATTTCTCTTTTTAGAGCAAAATTTTTACAGACTAAACAAGTGTGAAGGATCCTTCATCAAGTTAGAGTCTGTCTCCGTCTTCAGCTACTTATCTTTGCAATCAAAGCAAGAAAAATATCCATAACAGGGCTCTGAAACATAGGATCGAGCCAAAGAACAGTAGCTAGAGAGTAGAAAATCATGTCATGGGTTACAGAGATTATAGACTTTAAGTCTGAAAATATAGGACCAACCTTAGAAAGAGAAAGTCTGGACAAAAAGCACACAAAAGCTAGTTTTATTTGCACAGATTCTGGACTTAGCTCTGCTGAGGTAGCAGCTTAAGGTATGACATCCTCCTTCCCAAAACAGCTGCCAATTTTCTTTGGTCCTTCCTGATGAACAAGATAGATTTATTTCATAAAAATCATTATGGAGACTGTTATGGATTGTCTCTGACAGTTCAGATAGGTTTTTCTCAACTAGGTGAACGAACGGAGATTCTTAAAATCCTACTTTAATTTTTAAATCTATTGGATGACCTGTAGTTTCTCATGTTAGTTAATAGCCTGAACAGCTACATAAAGTCAAAACAGTGCGGAAAGAAAGGATTTACATTTTTATATATAGAGGACTGGATGTTTAAGTTCAAGGTCTAGACTTTTTCATTTATATCTGCAGTACCTCTGTCAAAGGAAACAACCTGTTCTTTTTCACAGTTTATATGACCGTGTACACACTATTACATTCAATAAACTAGTGTTTACAAGCAGGCAGTAAAATACTAAGAAAACAATGTTAATAACTGCCCAGATATCAGGTTCTGTATTAAATCTCCAGTTATTACAGCTTGCTGTGGAAACACAGCAGCTTAAGTGTTGAGTATTAAACAGTTTGTGGTGTGCTATAAATTACAGATGCATTTATATTATATAGTACTGTGCAAATCATAATCTGAAAGTCAGTTTCATTTGTGCAATGTGTGCTTTAGTAGAAGAAAAGCAGTTCAAGCATGTGTGTTTTCCATTTTTACAAGGATTTTACATGATTATTTAAATTGAAGGAAAAGCAGTTTCTAATGAAATTTGAGCTATAGCATGAAGAAAGGATCATAAGCAATAGCTGGGCTGGCTAAGCACTTAGCAAAACTCTAACTATCTCAAGTTTATGACCAATTTAAATATTTTCTTAAACATTCCATTGGAGAGACACACACAACTAAATCGCCTTATGAGGTACTTGGGGCAATGCCATCACATAAATCACTTAACCTGGTTCTTGTGCTAAGGGATTTGATACCAGTCAGTTTTCAACTACTGATTATTTCAATTCACAATTACTTTAGCAAGCAATGCAGCCTTGTTTCCTTCTTTGGTCACAGGGAAGGGTGCCTTCCTTTGTTTAACCTGAAAATACAAAACAGTGGGTAATCTGAAAAGAGGAGATGCAAAGGGTGGACAACAAAGGATGCTTCACAGCTTGCTCTTTGCTTCTCAAGAAAGCCCTTAGTCAAGACAAAAGGGAGTGGATCCAGCAAATAAACTAGTTTCAACAAAATGCACACAGACAGCCAAGCACTGTGCTGTATGGCTGAATGTCCAGGGGACTTCAAAAAGCATTTGAAGAAGAACTTGGGGGCAAGATAGGAGGAAAAACAGGAAAATGAAAACCTAATCCTGCCATATATTTTTTCTATTTAGGCCATCAAAAGAGTATGAACCAGTGATAAGGAAAATGGAAATGTTGCAACAAGAGGAATCAGCAACCAAACTGACATTTCTTGTGGCAAGACAGAAACTAACCAAATTGCTGAATTAAGTAATCATGCAACAACTAAACCACTGATTTGGTTTAAATATAATACTGATTTAACATTTATCAAGCCATAAAGTAATAGATTAACAGTGCTGGAGCTGTAGCAATTCTGGAGCAGCTCCCCAAAGGCAACAAAAGATTGGGCTATGAGGAACGAGGAAGAGACAAAGACCCCCAGTCATGTAGATCTGAGGGGACAAAAAGGTAACTCAATGACTAAGAGGTGGGACCAATCAAAGATACATGCAGTGCTGTTGAAGACCCCAGCAACTGAGACCTGATTTCTAGGAGGCTGCCCCCCCTTCTCCTCCAGGCCACTCTGACACCCCAGCCAGGGCAGCCTGGGAGCCCCCATAGCAGAAGCATGGGCTTGCAGGGCCAATAGAGTGGTCTTGCAGAATTTAGCAAGCTAGGAGAATTTAGTACTTTGAGGATGCCTGTCACAGTTTATGTTCCTGTGATGCTAAAGTCTACCAGAGCTATGTTCTGGCAAACATATCCATCATAACTGTATGTGACATTACTGTGCTTGAGCAATTGCAGTTGTACCTTGCAACCCTTAAGTGATTAAAGGATCACTGCCATGTGTACTTTTACCATGGTCTCTTTCTTCCCTGGATAATGCCATTCTTGTGCATGTTTTTGGCAACAGCTATCCCTATGAGTTGCTCTTCAGCTTGTCATTTCTAGGAGAAAGAAATTGGTTTATATTTTTTATCTTAATTCACTATTTTGAAAAAGTAAGTGCTTTCCCGCGGACATAGATCCAGAATGTTGCCTCAGCCACAGGGTCTGGTCAAAAGAATATTATCCTAAATAAAATTTATGTTGGCAAACTTTAGAATGAAGCCAGCTTATTTATTTTTAAATAGTATCCAAGGCACTTAAGAAAGAATAAGACAGCACTCTTAGAGAGACCAGCCTGACTGCTAGATCTGAAACAGACCACAGAAATATTTCTTTTATCCTCTACAAGACTTCTGACGTTTTGGGATTAACAGATGCATTCTAGCAAACTGTGCTGTAAAAATTAACACCCTTCCATTCCTCTTTGCCAGAGTTTACTATTATCACAAGAGAGTCAGAAGAAATGATCAGTGACAGAGTATTTGAGCTAAAAAAATGTATGTTTTTTCCTGCTAACATTGCTGAGAGGCAGTAAACTCTTGGGACTGAATGCAAATCTGGGTTTAAAAAACTAAACTACCATAGCAAGGTTTACCAGTGCTTGGTAGTTAAAAATAATGGTTCAAGAGTCGTTTTGCATTAATGCAGTAGTATTATATCTATTAAATCTTAGTCTAAATGCATAGCCTTAACTTAACAAAGGGCTAGTTCCCATGAGTAGAAAAGAATGCAGCACCTTCAGATAACTACTCATCTAGCAACACTTGAGAGGCAACACAAGGGCTGACCCCTTGTTGAACTCACCCGATCAAGTTGTTAAAGAGAAAAGGCACAGAGAAAACTAGAAGACAAAGGATTTCAAACTGGTTTGAAAAGTCAATCCTCCAGAGAACAAAAGCAGTTACTCTAAAGAAATTGCACTCCCATAAAGACCACTCCTACAGTTAATAAAGAAACCCAGATTCCTAGGTTTCAATGCAGGGTGGCGACAGACTGAATATAGATATTCTGGTTGTTGCAAACTACCCTTTGTTAGTGTATGGTGGTCCCACTATTAAACAATACTTCAAGACACCTGTCTGGTCACAATTTTCATCACTGGTCATGAACTCCAAAAGCAGCAATGGGAGTTTAAACTGATCCAGGGATTTCACACACCAAATGGCCATAGGAATTACAATGGAATTGCACTGTCTGCAAGGATCAGTGACAGCCCACACCTGGTCCCCGTTGAGATATGGTCAAAAAGGGAACAAAAGTAAAAATAGCCCTGTAGCCAGAAATGCAATGCTGTAAATATTGTTTCGATAGTACTTTTCTTCCTGGAAGATCACCTTTAATGATACTGCAGATACTATTCTTAAATTAGCCCTGCTTATTTAAGAATTGCTTTTCTACCTTATGCAATTTAATCTAGAAAGAATTACTTGCCAGAACGGCCTACACTACTCATGTTAAAATTCCTCATCAATAACATTGACCTTCTTTTGTCATTGCAATAAGACACGTTCTGAAACAAGAATGCTTTAGATTTAAAATTAGGGCTGCTGATGGTCTTCATACTGGAGTTATCATCATTTTGTATACTTTGAGGGATACACAGAGTATCACATATTACCATTGTGCACTTGGTAGGAAATTCTTTTAAGAGCATCTACAAAGTATAAAACTATTCCTGTGTTCTCAAGATTTCTCACTCCAGCAATGGCAGATAACAATTAATTAAGGAGTCCGATTTTACTTAGATTCGACCTTCTAATCTGACTTGCTTTGTTTTCTTGACAGGCAGTTCCAATAGAGGTAGTCTGGAACCTTAAGACCTTTGCAGTAAATTCCATGGTTGCACACCTCCTGTGGGGGTTTCTAGCATTCTCTGAGGAAAAAGAAAAGACCATGAGAGTCAAACTAAGGTATTGGATTCAGTAATGTATTTGACCGACTCCCAAGCACTATTGTCACACTCAACCAATACGAAATCCTACTCTCACCTCCTTTAGGGGCTCAAGTTAACAGTCATCTATTTTAGATTGTTTTTATATAGGTAACAGATTTTAAAGCAGCCATTGCCTTGATACATACTTGTTTCTGACTAAATTATGCTTTCTCTTGCCTTTAATAAAAGGTTACACACATTTATAATGCCAAGGGAGGAGTGTCTAAATTGAACATTAGATACAATAGATTTTAATTTCATATAATTAAAAATATACTGGCTCCTTTTTGGAGAAATTCCTCTGCTGAATGCCTGTGGTTTAGAATGTTTCTGATAGCTAATATGCTGCAATAGGCCAGGGAAATGAGGCTGAAGTTAAAGGAATAGCATCCAAATGCTTGGCGTTTAAAACAGCTAGGCCAGACAGCAAAAAGTGAGGAGCAAACAGGCTCCCCACTAGACTACAGAAAAACAAAAGCAGTCTGTTAGAAATGTCTCTGTCTCTCCTCCCATTCAAGGGCAATCTGATTCCCAGAACTCTCCATACTCAGCAGAGAATCCCAGAATCTCTTTTTCTGGGGAGAGCCTGGATGAATGCTCATGAAAGTCAGTGAAGATGTTCCCACTGACACTCCTATGCATGGTTTATGCATTCATTTAATATCAGGTATGGGCCTTTTTTTTATACTCATATTGTTATAGCCATTGGTATTTATACACCCAAGTATATTTAGAAACATATGCACATGCTTATAACCATGATATAAGCGTACCATATTAAAAGGAAGTTCTATGACATAGCTTATCCTTTGCATGAAGACCTGAGTGCTACTGGATATTAGCAGGGGGATACAGATCTCTGGAAGTTGCACGTCCTTCCTGCAGGAGGCAAGGCAGCGCAGCATTGCATATCCTGGTGACTGATTACTCCTCCTGGGGCTACAGAGCCTCTTTCACAGGAGAAAAAGACAGTTTTAAATGAGGAAGAAACCTCTTTTAATTCTATTTCAGTAACAGTTGGCCCAGTAGGAAAATTATGCAGCACCCTTACAAGAGCTATAAAAATTCTCTGCGATTAACACATAGTGACTGACACAGTCATGTGCTGATCCCATCATTATTTTTGTTTATTCAATGAGAGTCTAATGCAAAATGAAGCAGCAATCAAAAGACAAGAACACAGATCCCCCCCTTTTCTGTTTGAATTTCCCTCCTCCTAGGACAGGACATAACGTCCTGCCCTTGCCCTAGAGCTTGAGTCATCTCCTGGGAAGCCAAAAAAAGGAAATGAAATCCTTTGAGAATGAGGAGAGCACTGAACCTGTCTTTTACTATGTAAAAGACAGATGGCTGCAGCGGAATTTTTCTGTGACTTTGCCTTGTAAGGAACCCAGTCATAAAGACATACATTTATTATGCTCTGAACAGGTCTGTCAGTAGTCCTGCTGACAGTCATTGGCGCTGATAAGCTTGCCTTCTGAACCCCCAGTACCCATATCACCTACCTGCTCAAGCTGAGCAAAAGGACCAATGGCACTTAGGAAAATCCTTGGTGAAACTGAGATTGTTACAAAGTGAGGAAGTGGAAAGGTTTGGTACAGGTTGGCAACAGGGCACATAAAGTCCTACTGCACTTTTGCAGTTCACTGCAACAGAATGTTGGTCCAGTCTTGAAATGGATAAAAGATAAAAGGGTGACTCACATTTAATTAATAGCAGTTCATCGAAGATATTTACTCTTAGCACTATATTAGAATCATAGAATCATAAAATAGTTAGGGTTGGAAAGGACCTTAAGATCATGTAGTTCCAATCCCCTGGCATAGGCAGGGACGTCTCACACTATATTGATGCTATACAGCTATTATAAAGTAAACACTGAAATCTAGCCTATAGATTCTGCAGGCTTGGCTTGGACCTGAGCTATATTACTAAAGTCCCACCTATAGCAGAACATATTAGTATATTTTTCCAGAAAATTAAAAAGATAAATTTTCAGTCGTAAATCAAATCTCATCCTCGTTAATGGGCCTATAGGAGGAGTTTACAGTTCAAATCCTTAAATTTAAAAAAAACCGCTTAAACTCCCTTCTCTAAAAATATTATCAATTACTAACTGTTTCATAAAGAAATCTTCTGCATTCAGTACCTGGGTCACATTTTTGCTTTCACTTGGGACTGAAGACTCCGATGAAACAGTACAGAACTTGAATGAAAACAGCTGCACACATGGGGAAAACGATTGAATTTCCACCTCACACAACATGCAACATTCAAGTACTGCAGTGCTGATGCACATGGCCCTGATTCATCCCATTTAAAAATAATGCCAAGGGTTCTGGCACATATTTTGTAACAATTTCCAGTGGCTATTACAATATAAAAGTGAGCAACTGACTAAACACAGAACCCAATTACTGACAGATGATACGAATAATTTTTCAAGCAAATCTTTGAATAGTGAGTCTTCGAATATAAGCTGTCGAGCTTGATTTCATTGACTGACAGTTTTTAGCGTTTGAGTAGGTAAAAAGCTGTGGAAATTCTTCAGTTCATAAGCATTTTGAAAGTGATTTCTGACGTATAAACTTTTGGCAGCAATTTTCAAGGGGGTCATCTAAAATGACTGATATAGTAGTTAGTGTGATGCAGGCGTAGCACATTTAACAGTCACTGAGCTTCGAATATGACACAGTATGATACTAATTGCAGCACTGCAAGCAAGGCATAAAGGAGTTGCTCATAGTGCTTGACATATATTTTATGACTATGAAAAAGAAACAGGCTTCAACTGGTAAAATCAGGGCATGGTACAATACCTCCACTACATTTTGCAGATAAGAAAATGCCGTTCACTAGCATGATCAAGACCATTAAAAAAAGAAAAATAAGATAAATCCCAGCTAATTTTAAGGGGGTTTTAGATCCTAGGTCACATACATTCTATTCTCAAATGTCACAAAATTATTATAGCATATTGTACTTTAGGTTTTCCTACACACTAAGAAATATGTAAGCTTAAACAGTAAGATTTTGATTCTGGGACCAGCTCCCTGCCAAAAACTCAGTGGTGTGAAGAATTGCTTCTGCTACGTGTTGTTTTATTATAGCAATGTACATGATTTATACCAGGAGAAACCTTGGCTCTATGGTTTTAATTCAGTTCCGCTGATGGCTTTTCACTTGAACTGCTCAATGCACATGAACACAGCGAGCTATCTGTGTGAAGACTTTTGCAGCTACGAGAAGGCTAATTGGATTGCACCATGAAATTCTTCTTGGAAATATTCTTTCTGAAGGGAATCTGGTGAGCCTTCTTATCATGTTCTGTACAGGTATGCAAAGCCTGAGATTCAGAAAAGCTACTTTTGGCATTAAACCAATAGATGAAAGATATTTCAAATCTGACTTTCTCTTCTTCGTCAAAGGTATTCCACACCACTGCTATTTTTTTAAAAACTGATAGTGTATTTTATGGTACATAATAATTATATACTTGTCAGGAGCAGGTTTTCAGGTTTGTTTTTTCATCTCCTTCCTAATGAATTTACTGTATAAGCCTCTGACTTTTATTCTAATTTTACATTTTCTTCAGCTTTTTGAGAAAACAGCACTTCAAATCATAGACTGATGAATCCTTTTGAGGCCTGATCTTTGGTTAGAGTTGGAGGAAGTCATGGTGACAGACAAAGTACAGACTTTATATCTCTCTGTTTTATCTTATGTTTTATATTAATTCTTCATGCTTATGTTTACATTTATTTGTTTGAAGCTTAATAAAACTGTGGGGAATAATCTTTTCTGCTTGTATTTTTTTTAAACTGCTCTTTGTTTCTGGGCTAAAATTCCTCTCCATTACTGGGATGGTCCAATCATTTAATGTACGCAGGATACCCAATTATCTTTTTACCATAAGTACTAATGCTACATCCTGTGAAGCACAGCTCCAGTCCTTGTTCTTTCACACGGACTATTTGCTCTGCTAGTAATCTCAAGGGTAGTGTCTAGTGCTTGCTACTCTGCACTAACCACATACAGTCAGTACATGTACCCCCGTGTAGTACATCTTCACTCACTGGCCTAAGGGTCAGGGAGCAAGACACTGTTTGCATTGATAAAGTAGCAACAGATCACAGCAGCATTTCAGTGCTGATATGACTTCAGTTTGCTATTATGGGATTAAAGTCTTGACCAGTGATCAACCAAACACAGCAACAGAGCACAGTCGAACGAACTACATTAAATGGCAAATGGCAGTAGAATAGGCAACTGAATTGTTTTTCGGCCTGCTAAAAACTAGTAGCTCAATTAAAAGAATACCTAGTGTTGGTGTTAAATTATAAAGAATTTTTAATATCTTTCAAATGATTCACTAGTTCTGTGCTTGAAATGCACATTTAGCAGTGTCCCAGTTCTCCATAATGACATTTTTCCCTAGAATTACAAATGTAGTATCTCTGATGTGGTGAGGATTTAGCAGAACACTTCTTCAATCTTTGCAGTAAGTCCTCAGATCAAATCTCTCTGCCATTTAATTTGGCCTGGGAGAACTTCTTAATTCACAAATTTGGAGATCTGCCCCTGCTGCAATCCCATGCTATGCCAAGGCAAGAGCCAGTCTGGCGCTAGTCACTCTATGCATTTTGATTCTTACAAAATAAAAGAGATAGATAAGCCAATAAAACATGCACAGGCTGCTTCGAAGGCTAGACCCTTGTCCAGAAGTGAGGAATCAGGACTCTAAAACTCTAAAATAGCCTTTGTTATGGAAAGGCAATGCTTATGTCCTCTGCCGACTGGCAGGGTTGCTCACCAGCCACAGGAGCGAGTGTGTTGTGTGTCTTAACAGATGATTGCTTCCCACAAAGCACGGGAGGTGCTGCGGCTCTGGACCTGGGTCCAAAGTGGTTCTGCAATGCCACTGGCCCAGAGAGGTGCTTCAGCCACTGCAGTCTAGGCTCAAATGAATTATGAGATGATTTCACCTGTCAGACAAAGTAAATATATCAAAATGTGCTTTATCAAGCACACAACTTTCTGTTTCATTCTTTAATATATTTAGATCCATGATAAAAGTCTTAGCATATGTAAACCTGATTAGACTGTAATACTGCATAAAAAATCATTTTTTAATGATATTTCTGGTTTCAAACCAAGCCTGTTCATGTAACAACATCACAAGGAGCTTGCAACTGTGTATTAGGACACTGTGCAAACAAAACACAAAAAGATATGCCCTCCCTCAAATGAAATCTCAAATGAAGATGCAGATACAGGATTCAAAACTATGAGCTGTAGGGAAGAAGCAGTCAAACATAGTGCTTCATACTGGTTTTTCTACACCGAATCATTTGGGTTGGATAGGTTCTTGGATTTGGAAGGACCTTACAGATCATCTAGTTCCAACCCCTCCAACCACAGGCACATACACTTCAGTGATTATTTTCCACTGCTATGGATGTTACTAAAGAAAACAGTTTTGCAGTTCCGTTGATTACAGTATGGAGAAGGAATTTTTTTCTTTTTTGTTTTTCATTTTATACTCCAGGATGATCCATTAGGTTAAGCTGTATTTTAATGATCTGTTTTACTCAGAGCATCTAAACCATCACAAAGACTTACAATGCATTTTGCTAAGCCCAAAATCCAAGCTGAGCATGCAGAAGCACATAGATAAACCAATCAAATGAAAGCTGTGAAGAAAGTTGCACCGAAGCTGCATAAATGAGATTTGTGTATCTGAAAGGCTCGTGGGGAGGATAAATTATTTCAAGACTGATTTAATGCATAGACACAAGTTGAACAAGCTGAGTGATTTTTCCCATTTTTGGTTCTCTAAAATGAGGGACAACGTTGACTTCTGAATTTTCGTAAAGCAACAGACACCTGGAGAAAATGAATAAACCCCCCACTTATTAATTCAATACAGAGGAACTGTAGATGGATGATATTACTCTTGCAAGTGGTAACCAAAGTTAACAGCTTAGCCATAACATTTAAACTTAAGATTGCTTCAGTCATTTGGGTTTACATTCATTTTACAAAAAACAAGATAGAGATTTCATGGGAGGTGAGGGAGAGAAAATTAACTGAAGTAGTTCTATTGCTGAGAACAATTTTAAAATATGATGGGCCACATCCATCAAACATCTAACATCAGCAAGTTTATCTCATAGACTACTACATGAGATTACAGTGTAGAGGGCCTGTAGGATTCTTCAGCAAGCAGGCTGAGAAACTGTCATCGACTAAGAGAAAGACATCAGCTACGCTGTGGGAAACAAAGCCTTTGTGCTTACTCAAAACACTATCTGTTTCTACCTTGAGAAAATCCTCAAGCTTTATATTTTGTAGCATGTTTCAATAATAAAAGCATTAACAGTTTCAACTATTTTCTAAGATATCCTTTTGTTAATAACTTTGCGCTGGAAAAATGAGACAAATCAGCCTCTTGCAGATTCTGGGAGAAACAACAGAATGCAATGGAAAAAATAGCAGAATGTAACTCAGGTACAAATAATAAACATTTCCAATGAACATTGACTTAGTCGTAGTCAATTCATATTCAGATACTGATTGCTACACAGAGATATCTTTAACTTTAATACTTGAAATGAAAAAGAATTTGAACATTAGCATCTACTTCAAATGTCTAGGAAATAATCTGTAAGTCTCAATATATGCCTTTCATATGTATTTTTGTATGCTTTTAAAATTTAATTGGTTATTTCTTCATGAGATCTTCTATGTTCTCTTCTTGACCCTTTAAGACACAGTCTTCCCTGACTCTAATTCATCTTAGTCTGGGAAAGTACTTGAAAACAATTACCAAGCAATTTCTTCTGTAAAAACACTTTTCTTCTGTCTGTATTTATGGTTGTTTTCACCGGTAGAGCTGTTCATACAAACTTCCAGCTATTAATAAAAAGTTAGTTACAGTGTTGTTGGGTCAGCTGCTGAGGTGAGCAGCTCGAGAGAGGCTGCCCTCAATCTCTGAGGAAGGGGAAGCTCAGCGTCCAGGAGCCTCAACTCAGAGCGGCAACAGCCACCGAGGCACCCTCAAGTCCTCGACAAGACT
>JANHGB010009930.1:0-37095 GCA_026283785.1 Coracopsis vasa | reverse complement strand
AACTGAAAACATCGGTGTTATCAGCGCTGTTCCCAGGCCAAAAGTCAAAAACACAGCACTGCACCAGCTACTAAGAAGCAGAAAAAATGACTGCTACTGCTGAACCCAGGACAATGGTGCTGGCAGGAGGATGATGCATCAAGTTGTTATGACTGTGGGCATTCTCATCTTTCACTGAAAGTCTCAAAATGCCATCACCCTACTGCAGGTCTCAACCTGAACTTTGCAAAATGCTCCAACTAACATTTATTGGGTACCAGGTGTCTCTGGGTCAGGCTTCTTTGGAAAACTTCAAAAATTACATTCCTATAGCTTAGGAGGACTTGTGATGGTTTTAAAATAGCCAGGACATTGGAGATCTGTACCTTGTACTCACTGAGCAAAAATATTCCCCCACTTCCAGCATAAAGCCCAGAGCTTTTGGAAATCTTTGGTGTTTGTACTTGGCATAAGAGATACTCAAGCCTGTTAGCAGGCCAGAAGGAGTTTGAGCCAGTGTCAGGCACAGAGGGAACAGCTCACAGCTGTGAAAGGTGGTGATTGACAAATGTAAGTGGCACCTTCAGCCTTCTTTGGAGCTATGCGGCACATGGGTACAAGGACACTTTGCTGACCATGAGGCTGCACAAGCATAAGCTTTCAACTGCATGAGCTAACAAAATCCTCTTCAGGTTGAAAAGCATGCTGCCCAATCTCTCCTTCTCCTCCACGAGGAGGAGGCACAAGGGGATGCTAGCAGTCTCCCTGTCCTCCCACACCACATTGCTTGGAGAAGCACTGCTCCATCCCACCCTCCTCCGTGCTGTGCCAGGCAAACAGGCTTTCTTTGCCTGAAGGTTTGAACATGCTCACACCCACGTCAAAGCTGAAAATCACACCATAATGTAGCTACCCCTCCTGGTCACCTCTGCTCTTTAGCAGCATGTGCAATCACCTGAACAGAATGAGACAAATCAGCAGAGAAATTCCCTCTCAGTCTTCTGAAAAATCCACAGTATTTTTTATGAGTTATTAAGCACACAGCCCTGCTGAGTGATGATTTTGGAGTTATAAAGGTACTCACTGCAGGAATTTTTTATTCTTTTTCTCTCTTTCCATGGCAACCAGGGTATTGAAGTACTTCAGAGGAAGACAGCATCTCACAGTATATAAAATGTTTGCAGCACATCTGACTTGTTTCTTCTTTGTAATGAGCTAAGCATTTTTAAAGCTCTTTTAGAAAAATTGGTTGAAAAAACCAAAACCTACCCAGCACAATTTTTTCTGTCTGCTTTAACAAAAGGATGTAGATATGGTCTACTCTTATTACAATTCTGGACATCTAATTCTATGAAAGGACAAAGACAGCAAAACAGGACTTGTTTCCTTACAGTTACAGGGCACACCTGAAAGAACTGGCAACAATACCAGGAAAAAACCTCTGTATTTTAGAGACAGTTCTGTGAGGATTTGTGGAAATGCATCAATTTAGGTTTCACTTTTTTTGTCAATGCTCAAAGTTCTGGATCCTGCTTTTGTATATCTTATCTGCGTGCCAATAGCTGACAACTTTCTTCAGTTGTACAAGACAACAAAGAAACATAGGGGAAGACTGACATACCTAAAATACTGATGAAGGACTCCTTTAACCCAAGCCTAGATCAAGTCTGTGGCATTTATCCCAGTCAAAATGAAGCAGGAGATTCTCTCATTCCTAAAATAGCTGAAATAGTTTTGTGCCATTAAGAATTTTACATGCCTGTTGGGATCACAACACAATCAGTAGACATGCAATGGTAATGATGAACTTCCCTGATTCAACAAGCCTTTAAAGAGTTTTCAAAATCAGACTGATTTCCATGAAAAGAAGACACTCCATTACCAAGAACTGTCTTGCCTTTATCCTGTTATCCATATTGAGGCAACAGAATTGTCTCCCTAATAGTTATTTGAACAAAGATAAACTACTTGCTTAGGTTATGTCTTATGACTGCACCTTCAACTAGCTAGCTATAGTTACGTTTCTCTACTCTAAACTGTTTATATATACTTGGTTTTGTGTCCTTTTATTCCCATACTGTAAAGCACAGAAAACGAGAAAACTGAAGTCTCTTTCCCCGTTTTGGGAAGTCCAAAACTGTAGTCAACCAACAGACCCTTAGTAGCTTCAGCAAACAAAAGAATAAGATGGAGCACTCTGTTCTCATCCTTAAGTATTTTAAGATTAAAATAAAATAAAATCAAAACCCCAAACAAACAAACCAACCCAGAGAGTAAAATGTAAAGAAATAAAACCCTTAAGAGCTGTGTGGAAACAGCTTTTATGGTTTCCAACCGATACAACAGAAAATCATGGAAACGTTTTTATTCTCAGATATTAATAAATTAAAATTTCAATAATAAAAAATAATGAATGCTACCACTAATTAACACTTCCCAAACACTTTCACACTTGCATTGATTCCATCATCCACTTGCTAAAGAACAAGTTATCTACTCTAATGCAAATTAAAATCAGAGTGAAGAACAAATAGCTTATTTCTTTACCAACCATGACAGAGTCTTTAGTTACCAAAAGTTATTATATAATCCTACTGGATAATATATGTACAATTGAAATCCAGGGGAGAAAAAGTCCCACCAGACAGTATTGAAAACAGATTTTTCGCACATTGGTTTTATGAAATACATCACAATGTGCATCACAATCACAAACAAAAAAATTCTATCCTTCTGTATGAGCTGAATTTTGGAAAATGTTCCAAGACAAATGTGACAATTTGTGTTACTGCCTATTGTTAAAAAAAAAATCCAAACAATTTTGCTATCCAAGCCAAATATCTAATTTTTATCCTTAAAAAAAAAAAAAAAATATTGCCTATTTCTCAAGTAAGCTCATTTACTTTATTTTCTTTTTTTTTTTTTTCCAAATAAGCTTTATTAACAGTCCATAGTACACAATAGGAAGAAGGGTGATTACTTTTGAAGAACAGCATTTCCATGGCAATACAAGTCATCTATAGCAACAATCTCTTATCATCTTTTCCCAACACCTACAGCTGCTGGAGGTTTGCTTAAAATTATATAATAAAATAGAGCACAAAGAACACAACCTCAATATAGACTCTAGTTCTTCTCTTATGTATCTTAGACATACTTGGTTTTATAAGAGCTTTTAGGTCACAATACTTCTTAAGCAATTAGAATCTCTTCAGTTAGACAGAGGTGCACACAATGTTGGCACACATTTCCAGACCCAAACTCAACTGGATAGACTCTTAATTAAGCCACAAGGAGTGAATGACCACAGCTACAAAACTAAATGCTTGGTCTTAGTTCTTTTGCAAATATTCAAATACAGGATTTTGACTGTTGCAAAGCCAGCAAAATGAAGCATAGGCACATATTAGGACATGCAATAATGCTATTTGCTTATACTTTTTGCTTACCTTTATAAATGCTTTTACATTAATATAGCTCATGTCAATAAACTCAGATTTAGCCTAGCATACCAGACTCACTGATCTCTCTCTAAAATATATGACTGTCCAAGTCAATTAAACTTAATGTGTCTGATCATTCAAAGTTAACACTGAAATAAGAATTCTGATCAAACTCATATACAGATGATGCATATTTGAATCATATTGGGGAAAAGATGGAGATAAATAAGAAAGGAATATTTACACCCTGATTATTCTCTGACTGGTGGGTGCTTACAGTTTTTACCAGTACAAAGCTTTCAGCCTTAATACCAGCATACCAGCCATAGTTAGAAATGTATGCCCTATTATTCCATCCACAAAGCAAACCAGCAGGTGACTTCCAAAACAATTGCAAAGAAAGGGCTGAAGTTCAATTATTGTGCTCCTGCTATTAAACCCGGAGTCGGTTTTCACAATACCAGAAAGACAGCATGACTGACATAAAAATGAAGATATTTTGACATAGCAAACTGATTATTTTATTTCTAACACTCACTGATAATTATCCCACTTTCAATCTGATCCAGCTTAGAGGGAACACAAAAGCCTATTATAAACTGAAGCATATGGCACAGATCAACAGAATTTAACTTTCTTTTCCAGGTTAAAATTATTTTCTTTAGTAAGACCAGAATGTAGCATTGATCTGCTGTTTTCCTCTTCATGTTTCACTTCAGCAGGGTAACAGCAACCCAACTGCATTGTCAGTGATGGACATTATCTTCAAGATGACTGACTTCAAGCCTGCTACTCATTTAATGACAGTACGGTTTATTTAGTAGGAAGAAGGCTGGATGATTGCTTATGTGCAAGCAACAGTTACTGTTCACTGAAAAATTTGTAATTAATGGATAGAGTGCCTCAGGAAAAGGTTAGCATCAACCAGAGTAGAATCTAAATTGCATAAAGTGAAATTAAAATTCTGATCCATTCTAAGTAACAGCTCCTACGAAAGAAATGTTCGGTCCAAAAAAATATTCAATGTTTTGGCATTGCAGTACTGCATTGAATATTGACACTGATGTTGAAAGTAACAAAGTAGCTTTTGAAAGAAAGAAAATAAGAAACAAAGAAATAAGAAAGAAAGAAAGTAATCCCCACAGTAAAGAACTCTTCCTAAAATCTAATGAAAATCTCCCCTCCTTCAGCTTAAAGCCATTCCAACATGTCCTGTCACTACATGCCCTTATAAGAAGTCCCTCATCAAATTTCTTGTAGGCTTCCTTTAGGTATTAGAAAATGCCTCTAAGGTCTTCCCGAAGCCTTCTACAGGTATGCAAGAAACGCAGTGCACTGGGCTCAGTCTGAGTAGAACTGCACTGAGAACTGGCTTGGACTTGCTGCTGAAATTACCATTTCAAGGTTTGCAACATAATTGAGAAATAGTCATGTCTCTAAGTCAAGCCTTGCTGAGAAAATGCAGCAGCTGCTCAGTGAGTGAGGAAGTGGAAATCAGGTAGCAACAATGACTTTACGTGATGCCTGTGCACACACTGATCCATAGTAACAGAGAGATTTCTCAACTTCCTTGCATAAATGTATGTCCATATATCAAATAGTCCACACTGCTACTACATCACACTGCTACATCAATGGGAACCTTATCTTTTAATATATTCACAGATCTTGATAAGTCTTCTGAACTGAAAAATGTTCTGACTGCAGCACTGCCCAGTAAGAACCAGAGAGCTTCTCTCGTCCCTTATTTGGCTCAGGATTTTTAAGGGGCATAATACGCTACCAATTTCCTCTCCTTAAATGAAGGTTCCTTCTGGTAGTGGTCAACAAACAAACAGCAATAGTCAGCGAAGAAAGCCTTCAATACCTTCTGCATCTGCATCCTCTCATATGTTTGCTTGCTACCTCAGAGAGCACAGAGCTAAGAACAGAAATGTAATTTCATTGCAGCACATTGCAACCCCAAAGAAAGAATCCACTATTAATTCTCTCGCAAAAAAATTGCTTTTCATAACATCACACATGCAACTGGGTCCCTTACTCCTGTGCCTACACGTGAAATAATTTCCTGTTAGCAGTCAATAAAGAAACTCCAATCCAAATATCAGAAACTTAAGGATACAGTAAGGATAAGCTCATAGCCTTAGATTCAATTTACAATGCTGTAGCATGACAGCTACAGCATCCCAGTCTTCAAGCTGCTCAGATAAGCTGTTCTCACAGCAGATTTTGTATAGTGATTGGCTTGATGTTAAAAATCTCATGTTAAATTGCTGGAAAAGTAACACTGCATGAGTAAGGACTGTTATCATGCATTTCATTTTTTGGTAGGCAACGCCAAACAACATAAAACATTAAACAAACTGCAGCATTGCAGAAGATAAAGACACTGCATAAACTGACGTTGCATGCCAAAATCTCTCCTTTCCTGCAAAACGCAAAGAATTTGCATTGATAACTTCAAGAGCTTACATATGGTTCAGTGATATTTTTCATTCCACAATGATCAAAAATTGTTGGGGGAAAGAGCAAAAGAGATAAGGGAGAAAATAGATGACTAATTACAAAGACTGCAATAATACATATTAGAGAGGTACTTTCTTGATCCCTTACACATACAAACACATACCCGAATCACAAAACCATAAAATACATACACATACTTCGAGTCTTGTATAATTTTTTTGTGTACTGTGTGTCGTGATTCCCAGATCACTTATTCCATCTCATTTAGACTTGAGAAATCTGGAAGAAATTGCTACTTAGCAGAAATGGAACATATCTCTTCCTATGTTACATGTGAAGAAAAGATAGAACATAATAACATTCTCGTTAGCACACTCTTATGATTTTAAGGCTGCAAAATGACTGTAGTAATCATCGCAGTTACAAGAAAAGCATTCCAAAGTTAGGAAAGGCTGTGATTAAAGAGGTCTATAATCTTGACTTCAATCTCTGAAGTGTTACCATCCCATCTTCAAAATCATGCTTTGCTAATTATGTGCATACAATGTGCAGTGCTCAGTGAACCAGACATCAATTAATTATTTGTTCAGTAGAACAGAGAAGACTAAACCGAATTTCAGCTTATTTCAACTACCACATATGAAATAAGACATACTGAGAAATTACATACTAACCAAAAACTGCTTTAAGACAGGAATCTTTTGGACAGAGCTTTCCTTCAGTGGCCATCACTTTAGTATTGAAGTGCTTTACCAAGAGTCTTTTTACACTCTGCTTGCGGGAGGAGGCACTATTGTCTCTTCTTTGCAGCTATGAAGTTTCTCACTCAGCATCAAATTTTGGATTGCAACTTTGAGAACCAACATAGAAAACCTCTTAACCAGCTTCCATTACACTAGTAGCACCCAATTAAACCACCTTCCAAATAAAAAGCATGCTCCTAATTGATATTGATCTTTTCTAAAAATAAGCATTTTCATCCTAACTTTTCACAGGGCCTTTGTAGAATCAGAGATGTGGAAATCAGTCTGAGCTTGCATGACCCAATAAATCCTAAGATTCTTAAAATCTTCCTGTCTCAGCCATTTTCTTCAAAGCTGGGTCAAAGCTCTGCTTACTGCATTGGGATTAAAAAGACCATATTGGTCTTGGAGGACAAATCGACATACTTTCCCATAGGTTTTGATCAGGTTTTATCTCTTCTTCCATTCTGAAAACTTCTGTCATGTTTGCATATTTTCAACATTGCTTTTAATGCAGTAAAAATCAAGGAAAGAAAGAAAACAGCAGCCCATTACATAAGCTTCCAAAGGCAGTAGCTTAAATTCCTACTTTTGTCAAATATTTCAATCAAGTGGTTTTCACATTTTATTTTATTTATTTTTTTTTACTAGAAATAACTTCTCCTTGTGGCAAAAAAATCAGAACTGACAAGTCACTCCCAGATTAAAGAAACTGAAGGAGAACTGCTCAAGACTTCTTTAAAGATAAATAGTCTACCCTTTTTATACAGGACGTCTAGAACTACACTTTGTGGCCCCAAATATCTAAAGTATTGTTGAGAGACTAAGAGGAACGCAACAGCTAACTCAGAAGTATACAGGGACTCAACACATTATATATATATATATATAAACAGTGTATATATACACACATATATATAAAATGAGAGTATATATATATACACACTCAGCACATTTTCAGAGTTTTGTTAAAAACAGTCATCAGTTTCTGTATGTAAAGAAAAAAGGACAAGAAAAATACGTTCTAAACAGAAAAAAAAGGTAAAAGCCCTTTGAGGAACATAAAACTCTCTCTTCTGATGTCTATCCCTGCCTTTCAGTGACAACATGCAATGTGCCTTAACTATTCTAACAGCTCAAAAGTTGTAAAACTTAGCTTGATTATGTATTCATTCATTGGCAAAGAAAGTAATATTGTTAAGTGAATAATGCATAAAAAAAAAGTTTCTGAAATATTTTATTTAATCCAAATCTGGATTTCTCAGTGAGAAAATGTTTGGGCAAAACACCTCTACAAGCTTAGTCTAATGCTTTTCAAAAATGAGGTAGGAATTCCTCCTTTTTAACAGAGGAGTTAAATAGGCTAGTTCAAACAATAATAGGCTAGTTCAAACAATAGTAGACTAGTTCAAACAATTACGTTTTGGTACTGAACTGTAACCGGGCTGTCTGGCTGACATGGCTACTTTAATGAACTAATTAGCTTATTTTTGCTTAGCATACATTATAATAGTTCAGTTTTGACATATGCAACTTAATGCCCCTGAACCTAGGACAGCAACATAAGTAGTCTGTTTTCCTAAATGAGGTTTTCTTTGGTCTTGGAGGACTTCAGGCTTTTTTCTTAGGGATGATTTGACACATTAGGATGTGTATAAAGAGAATAAGAACACAATAGCCAGGGCAGAAAAGGAATCTGTAATGTGAGCCAAAAAAAGTTGGAACAATTCGTTAGAGGTCTAAGTCCTGTCCTTGAGTGCTGCTACTGTCTTGAAGGCAGCACAATTTACATATTTCTTTTCTTTGTTTATTGCAATCGCAGAACTTCTTTAAAAATATTTAGACATTGGAAGCTCAGAGAAGATATGTTTACATAGCTGAAATTGTGAAAGGATAGGGATTCCTCTGGTGTACAATGATCCAAGAGATTTTATCCCTTGGGCAGGAAATGCTAGTACTCTAATCAAGACAAATTATATTTTACTAATGTAGGCAGACACTAAAGAGAGTATTTCTCAAATAAACAGTATAACATGAAGTCACTCAATGATACACTACACCATATAACATTCAGGCAATTTGGTATTTCAAAAGAAAGAAAGCAATGAGATTAAACATATTAGAACCAATTTTCATAGCAAGTTTAGCAGCAAAACTAGTCAAGTGGTTGCTAATGGAATATACTCACATTAGCAATAGATCATAAACCTCTAAGCAAGAGTTTTTAAAACCTATTAGCCTTTTTTTTTTTTCCCTGCAACTCCAATGAAGCAGAAGTTGTGTACATTAGAAAATTAGAAATGAAAGAGAGAAAAAAAGAACATCTGATTGGTACTTTTGCTACTTAAACAATTTCCTAGAGAAAACAAAAGGCCAGACATACTTGGGCAGAAACTGAGATACATATTAGTTACTTTGTTAAACAAATGTGACTGAGCTTAAATGGAAATCTTTGAAAATGATAACAGAACTCACCTTCAAGGTCAACACAATCTTTACCTCCTCTCCTAATCTTAGGATAAAGTTTTGATAATCTATGGAACTCCTAACCTTTCAAATTAAGTTGACACAACTATTAACATACTTTATAACAGTAAGACTTTGTCACTTCTATACTTAGCCTACAAGCAAGTGTTTTGCATGTGAAAAATGTAATTCCTCAGCCACTGGCTGAGGAACTGGCTCTTCTTGAGCACAAGAAACTCAGTTGACCTCATATTCACGTATACCTTTGACTTGAAGAGCAACAAAAATAGTCACATTTATTTTACAATGCAGCTTAAAACTAACAGCTTCAGCATTAGTATTTACAAGTAGTTTCTCTTGGAAGACCAACATGCACCACCAGATACATCTTTAATGCCCGAGTTTTCCAGAGGATAACTTGGGTTGTGAAGAGCACAAAGTAAATCAACTGGCTTAAAGGCCAGAATAAAATTCATTAAAATGTGGAGGAGAAATTGTCAGCCTACACTGCAGCACTGCTGAAAACTACCAGAGTGCTGGCATGAATCATAGTTGAGTCAATTATGTAACACTGAAGTAAAAATACAAGCAGTGCTCATAGGCAATGACAGGAATATTATATGCTATATGTAAGATAGGAGAGATAATCATGTGTTTCTTGTCAGTACATTCAAATGGTGTACTGGGCTCAAATTGGAGTTTTCCACAGTGGAAAGGATATAGACAAAATACAGTGACCAGGAGAGAGAAGCAGAAATGAAAATACATTTTGGGAGTGCAACTGGATTATTTCATTTACAGAGCACCAGATTTCATTCTACAATAAGTAAAGTTTGTAATAAAGTGGATAGCATTAATTGTTCTCAATGGACACATGCACATTGTGGGTTTAGAAGGAGAGGAAAAAGGAGGTCACAAAGGAAAGATCTCTATTTGAAGCAAGAAACATGAAAGTTATATATTGTGAACATGTTGACCTGTTATTACTGAATTACTTGAACAGGGCAGGTACTGATGCAGTCTTGGTCTAACAAAAGAGTGCAAGCTTTGCAGAATATGGAAATGAACCCACCACTGGACATTACAAAGGGGAAAGAGGAGTAAGAAATGGGAAGAGGCTCCTTAAAGAAAACACCCCCTAGTTAAGTGGAAACATTAAACAAATTTTTTAGCACAGTGCTTTCTTGATATTTGCAAATGTTTGAGAAAAAAATATCCACCAGGAAATTTGCAGACAAATCTGATCTTACTCAGTGTAGGGTGCTGAACTAGGTGACCTCATGAGGAGAAAGGAACCTTCCTTTCTCTTATTCTGCTATCAGATGCGCCAAAAAAAAAAAAAAAAAAAAAAAAAAAAGTCATTTTTGAGAGTAAATTATAGTATCTAAACCAGAGCTTTAACTGAGATTGATAAGAAAAGAGTAATGATGCTCCAGTCCTAATGAAACTTGCTGTAACGTGGAGACTTTAATTTGGTTTTAGGTTGCTTTCTTTTCTTCTGAAACAAACTATTTCAGAGATAAGACAGTCAAGTAGGAACTCTGGCTAACATACTTGCCTTTTTGTATGGCTTAAATTTTGCTTCTTACCTTGAACAAAAACTATCAGCTGAAGATTTTAAACCAAAAAAAGAGTGTTTATTAGCTTAGTCTGGACTTGCAGGAAGATTTAGGTTTCTTTCAAATTCCAAATAATTTCAAAGTACAGAAATATTAGAAGATGCCAAAAAGATGGCATTTAAGTTGTTTCCCAGCAGGTGTGTTTCACAGGAACTGTCTCATGCTGTACAGCATTTCAGACCCATAACAATCAAATGCCATTACAATTATTACAGTAATGCATTGCCTATAGCCGTGACCCTGCCACCCCAGTGAAGTGCTGGCCAGTATTTCAGTAATCCTTGATGGCTTCCTGTCTAACCTTCTAGTCTTTAAGGGTTCAGACATCTGGAGAAGCAGAGCACTTGCTCCTGGCTACTAATCCATGCTGTTTGCTTCAGATTCTAAGTTAACTACTTGCAGCTTCAATGCTTTAAAATATCTCTACAGTGTGAATCTGGATATAGTGCATTGCCTCATTTGGGTGGCTGAAACCCTGAAGCCAGGGCTACAAGGGTGGGAGGGCAGAGCCCTGCCCTAGAGCAGGCACTGCACCAGCTACTAAGTAGGAAAAAAATGACTGCTACTGCTAAACCCAGGACACCTATTGCAGGACTCCTAGGTGGTACTGGTAAATTTGCTATCACTGTCTCTCATATCTTCCTGAAATAGTTCCTTTTTTTACCCCATTCCAATAAATGGATGAATGGCATCCTTCCCACCAACCCCACCTCTTCCCTCCCCCACTCCCCCAGAAGAATACTTCTGATATGATTTGACGAAGCTCTGAGAAGAATAATTATGCCAGGAATAATGCTATTGTTTGATCTACCTGAGAGTGCCTATTATGAGCAGTCTTGTGCAACTTTCAGCAACTCACTAACAATGTGTTGCTCCCTCTGGGTGTTTGAAGTAGTTTTCTAACACACTGTAACACTAAAAATTTTAACAATTGCACATACCGCTTGGCAGCTCTCTCACCTGTATCTTTTATCACGTGAAGTATCAAGCACTATGTGTTATTGTACTTATTTTATTCTGCAGCAGCTATTTTTAAATAGATCACTCTGCAGAAAGTTTTTGTGAGCATTTGTTTTCACACAGCTTTTACATATTTACTTGAACAAACTGTATTAGGTTTAGCACATATATTACACCTTTCCATTCCGTTTTTCTTTTCAAAAGAACAAATTATATGACAGAAAACAACAGAACCCTGAAATACAGACATAGTCAGTAATTTTATCTAAATGCTTAGCTGATGTTTATGTTTTAAAGATTTATGACTTTCACGTTATCTCTCATTTCCAATTACTGCTGTGTGTGCAACTTGCAGGGTATGCGCTATGCTTTATCACTTCCATATGGTTCTGAGTTCAATTAATTAACCTGTAAGGTTTCCAGTCAAAGTACTGGTGTTGGGAGTAATGAAGATTCAGTTATAGATTTTTAAGTATCTCCCACATTGCACTAATTCACATAACCTTTATGTACTACAGAGTGCCCTGCATGTGGAAGTGAAATGCTTGGTGGGGAAAAACATTTAGTAGTTCACAGCAAAACACGTCATTAGAGATGCATTTACAATGGAATTTGACTTAATGGTGATGGAGGCCTAGAGGCACAGTGTTAATGCTTCATAGCAATAAGGTTGTAGCAAGTTTTCAGCACAATATAATGATTCACAAGGTTAAAATTATACACTAAGCAGTATGTTATGTTTTCAGTACATGTTCACACAACTTGGCAAAACACAGTTCCTTCAACTTGCAAACGTAATTCATAATAATTGGCATTATCTTCCAATTGTGCTGGCACTAGAAGCTCCAAAAGAAAAGGAGGTTAAACTATCCACACACCACTATTGTATAACTAGTTTTATTTCTCACTTCACAAAAGCTTAATATTAAACCTACAGATATTGTTGTTTATGGGAAATTCATAATGAATAAAAGCTAAGTATAATGTTGTTTTCAGTAAGAGACCATTTACAGACTAGGTTCCTACCAGCTCTGTACAAAATCCTTTCAAATGACCATGTGGAAAGCCTTTGTCTGGCAATGAACACCAAAAGTTATCATAAAGATTTTTGTCAGAGTTTACTTCGCATTAGCTAGAAATTTTCATTAAATGCTGTACATAAATTATCAGAAGTGGTTTTATGACATCCTTTAACAAAGGTATAACATGAGAAAAGTGCAAGAACCAGTGTTCTTGCACTTCTCTTTCTTTTTCACCTAGAGGCTTTTCCAGAGTCCATAAAAATAACTCTTTGTTATATTTCAAGGTGAATTTTAATATGTACAGGAAACTACAAACTGACAGCTACTGTGACTAAAGCAGCCTGTTTATCTAAATGATAGGCATGCCATTGAGATGCCTATGCCATGTTTCCCTTACACATGCTGCCCTCCCGCTGGTCTGAACATTTGAAAGGATATCCCAGTATACAGAGAACTACTCCTTGGCCTCTCTGTTAAGATGATTAGCAAAGGTCTTCTTCTGTTCTTTATCATAGGGAAACCTTTCTACCCACAGGTGGCTGGTCTGAGGAGTAAACCCAGATAGAAGAGGCAGGTAGAAATGCATGTCAGATGACAAACGGGATTTCCAACACAGGATATAAAACCACATCAAAATATAATATTTTCTTTTAGCTTTGTGCAAAATGGCAGCCAGACAATTTTTGTATTTGAAAACAGTTGCATGAATTGGAATCAATCTAAATTTTTTAGCTGCTTCTTTTAATGTCTAATTCATCAGACTGACATGAAGGAAAAACATGCTTTGTACTACAGACAGTTCTACCAGGTATCCAAAAATCAGATATCAACATCAGCAAAGTCAGATATTTTACTGTCATATGTTTCTAAGTAAAATACCCTTGCAGTGAAAATTAACAACTGAGAAAGAGAGCTGTAAAGGCAAATCAATAATCTGCTACAATTGTTGCACGTATCTGAATTATACAGGGGTAACTGAGAGTAGTTAGAGAAAACTGTTGAAAATTAACAATTAAAATAATTGGAAATCTTGATATTCATTACCTACATTTCCATACTACAGTCTTACTGCACCAAAAGTTACATCTAGATGAACACGTACAGGGACAGCACTGAATGCTTAGGCAAGTTAAGAATTTGGAACACATCATTAAATCCCAATACGGTTTTATCACAAGCAGTGACAGATGATGACCAAAAAAAGAAACTCTGAGGAAAGACCCCTGAAGATGGCTGGTTATCACACACATTAAACTGGTAAATTTTAAGGAATACCAAATTTTTTGGCAAGACTTCAGGTATTTACTTAATCAAAATTCATTTTTATGCAAGTTGCTCAGTTGCTAGTATATTCATACTAGCTGAAGACAAAAAAAAAAAAAAAATCTCATCTAGAAACAAAATAAAACTGGGATAGATAGTTTTTAGTCCTCTGGAAATTTGAAAATGGGAGCAAAGCAGGAAGAAATCCCCAGCAGATCTCTTGCAATTTACAGACACATTTTTCCTTTCTACTACAACCTTAATAGAGCCTCCTGGGTCAAAACATGTAGAGGTCTCTGAATTTAAGTGACAAGAAGTAAAAGCATTGGTTTGTTTTGGAAGCCAGATTTCAGAGAGGTGAATACCAGGAGCAGCCACTGAGGCTGCAATTCCACAGCAGACCAAGCCAGCCTGATTGTTGGATTCCTCTGCAGTTCAGCCTCTGCACCCACTCACTTCGGGCCATATATTTTGGGCCTTCCTCTCATATCGATTCCCATCACTGATCACATTTTTCACCAAGCCATTTTAACATGCTAAGTCAGTAGGAAGCTCATCAAACTACCAGAAGCAAATAGTTTTCTCATAACATTTAGTTATGACAGTGAATGCTGAACAGACGGCAATAAGGACTGGAATTGTTTCTGGGGATTTCCTCTTCCCTGCCCACCCCATAGCAACAGGGACCAGAGGAAAGAGGCAGAAATTGTACTTTTGCAAGCAGCTGTAGCTGGAGGCTTATCAGGTATGAAGGCAACCTAGGAGCGAAATATTCTCCTTTGGTGTTATCCAGAGTATGAACTGCAAAACGAAAACAGTCTGCTTTTACCAATTTTATTTCCTAAATCAGCAACCAGGAGCAAC
The DNA here is from genome assembly GCA_026283785.1 of Coracopsis vasa. Lineage (NCBI taxonomy): Eukaryota > Metazoa > Chordata > Aves > Psittaciformes > Psittacidae > Coracopsis > Coracopsis vasa. The sequence goes on along the minus strand of JANHGB010009930.1, from coordinate 22,270 downwards.
TCAATGCACATTTAGATACAGCTACCATTGTTATTTGTTATAAAATACGTATTGTAGCAATACATTTTGAAGCACCAAAATGCTCCCACATCAAAAAGAAACAACACTTTACCTTGATATGTTGCTAGACAAAAGTGTACGGGTTTTAGCTTTATTACTGAAATACACAGACTAGTGAAGCAAATTGATTGAGTTTGTACTCTATACGTTAAATGCATGAAGTATCAGGTTTGCTGTGGAAGACCAGAGAAAGAATAACACAAATAACCATTCTAGCAGCAATGGAAACATTTCTGGAAGAAGCGTTTGCCAAGTCAGATAGGAATTTTTTTCTCTATACCATCATTGGTATATTCATTGATCCTTTGTGCTGCTATGTGTAACAGGAGAAAAAAGACTTCATATATTCAACTTCATACCTACGTGTCAGAAATCTTACAGAAATGGCTAAGAGCACCACAGTATGACAGTCCTCAAAGGGCAAGTAAGATTAGGTTCAAAGGCGTTTATCTTTCCCTGCTCTGTAACTCTTTATACTCCCTAGTCTGCAACATTGCTGCACTTCTTTCCTCAAACCAGCTGTGACTGAAAAATAGGTCTGCAGCCTGCCCTCCCTTAAAGCCTCCAGGGAAGAAGCAAGTTAGCCAAAAGCTTACATTTATTTCAAGTGTTCAAAATGTATAGTCCTATATGATTAATTTATTGGTAGATATTTGTACAATTATTACTCTCATCTCAAGTTATATTTCTGAGTGGCTATGGGAATATGAACTATTTTTTGTCAGCTATTGCATTTCACTCCTTTCTCCACCTGTATTGCGATCACCATCAGCATTCACATACTAAAGTGCAATTAATTAATCCAAACGAGATTATGGCAAGCACTATGTAGTTTTTTAAATAATGCTTATATAATTTTTAAATAAGGTTTTTAAATAAGTTTTTTAAATATGTGTGTGTATACACGTGCACACACACACACAAATCAACACCCATACACTTTTAACAAAACCAGCTGGACTTTTACATCAACCCACCACACACAGTAATGCATTGTCCCTATACAATGGCTTAGTCAACCTCTGGTTAAACAGTAAAGCTGGGATCAAGACAGTACTAGCTGATGGTATGTTGATGGAGACACTTTATAATATGTAGCACTGTTATGTTCAAATATTATTCTACCACAAGAATATGTATTAAGGAAGAACTGAAATGTTGCTCATTTTGCTTAACACACTGAACATTGTACTTCAATAATTGTGCTTCCCATTCAAAGTCCTTTCCAACTCTCAGATCCCACTTCTCAGATCATCACTAAGTTGTCACAGCACTCCTACTATTAGTTAAGATAAAATAGCCTTTTTCATATTATTTTGGATAAACCTAATATCCCAGTTCACAATAGTACATGTATAAACTCAATGGATGCCAATGCGTTAGGAGAGTTTCTGAATTGAGACCAAAGTGATAGAATTAACATACTCATGTCACCTTCTGTTTTCCAAAATACAAACTTTTTCAGAATTAATTACATGTGAATTAAAACAATGTGCCAAAAGGTCAGAGAACATTAATTACATTGTAAAAGACAAAAGCTGATTTTTAACACCAAACACAATTCCTCTCTTTACACACAATATTTTAAGGAGCAGTTCTGCAAACTTCTACAAGCTATCCTACCTTGAACATTTCATAAAGGACCTTTCCACAGATGTGCTGGGGAATAACGCACAGTGGTATTTTTTGTTCCTAGCATGCTCATCATCATTATCAGAGCAATCTGACTAATAATCTCTATTTTCCTGTTAACACTGAAAAACAAATTAGGACCCTAGAAAGCTTCCTTAATTGTGATCCTCTGCTCTGTAGAAATTGAAATTAGGCTATAAAAATCTCTGCACACAAGTCATCATACATTTTATTAGTGGTTCTGGTCATTATCCATGCATAGGAAAGGCTCATCAACAGAACAGAGATTGTGACTAAATCACACTAGCAGGCTGATGGCATTTAGGCAATCTTTAGACCAGATTGCCAAATCTTGCTAAATTTGTGACTTAACAGAAGCTGTTTGTGAGAGATCTGGTCAAGTTCCCTTGACAGCACCAGAAATCCCCCTACCAACTTCAATCAAGATCAAGTGCAGGAAAGTCAAATCCATACCCAAAAGACAAAAGCTCAGAAAAACTCACTAGTATTTCTGAATGAGATGTTTAATTGTGCTTTTTTATGTTCAGGTCTGGAAACAAGTGACCCTCTAGCCTTGGCTGACAGAGATTTCTTAAAAATACAAGTTCTAAATGATTTGTACTTGTGTTTATTTAGGAAAAGCTTTTTCACAGCAGGCTTGTAAAGTGTTAGGAAGAAAGCTCATACCAACTGTTTACAAATTCAATTTTGAAACTGAGTTGACATTAAATGACACAGATAAATTCTTTCTAGAACTGTAACTCAAGCAGTCTGCATCAAGAGAATATCTTATCTAAATGTTTTTACTAGAACTAATGCAGTCAGAAGGTTATTTATCATAATCTGTTGTCCTAAAATAACAAACACTGGTATTTTTGAGGGTTAAAGAGTGCTGGTGAGAGTTACAGGAGGCAACAATAGACCTATCAGTTCAAAGGACTTTGTTCTTACAAATTATGTCAATTGAATTTGTGATAATGCTCACAAGAAACGTAGCAGATTTCCTGGAAGCACATTCCTGCAACTGCTTGCAAGTATGCTTTCTGCTAAGGTTGGAACAAACTCTTTGATTTGAATGAGACAACAAATTTTAAACAGTTACACACATTCTTTATAAATAAGGACCTGAGAAAGGACGTGGAATACAGCAATGCAGGTTTTCCATAGATGATGCAAATATGGAAAAAGAATAAATGCCTGGATTCTGACATTTCAGTTACACCTCTGCTTTGCTCTACTTTTTGTGCATCTTTAGGTCTGAGAAATACAAATAGATAAACATTCTTTTTGTTGTTAGCCATTTTTGTCAAAGACACTTGGACATACTTGAGCAACGGCTGTTAAAGTGGATTACAGATATTTTTCTTTCAGGAGCTGCTAAAAAGACCGAAGTGTGCATTTGAAACAGGGCTGGAACAGGGCAGATTAGCATGGCAGTTAGCATGTTGGTGCAAAACCAGCGTAAGTTGTCCTGGAAACTAACTGTATTGTACCAAGGATTTGCTGTTGTTGAAGTTTGCATGCAAAAAAATCACACCAAATTTAGCATAATAGTATTTTGCATGATGTAAAGCTGAAAAATCAGTTAGCTGTAAACATCTGATGTTTGTTCAAGCTAATTAATCCTCTAATAGCTGCAGTATTCAGATGAGAAGCTCATGAGAATAGATATTTAATTAGTTTTCCAAAATTCTATTTGTGCCAATTTCATAGCATTTTGTTTTGCAACCAGCAAAGAGCACAGAAGGCAGAAGGGGAGATGCTGGATTACTGGAGAAAGATAAAGACAGCATTTCAATGGTGGAAGCAGGAGGGACTCACTGTATTACATACAAGGACACTAACTGCAATTATCAGGTAGACCCCAACCAAACAATCATTTTCTAACCTCCTAGAGCACTATAAAAGGATAAGAACTAGCCAACACAAACTTGTCAAGAACTGGTCTTGTCAAATCAGTTGTCAGGTTTAACTTCCTTCTTTGACAGGATAACTGGCTTAGTGACTAGGATGTAGCAGTGAGTGACATATCTTAACTATGCTCAATGTACTTGGTCTGTCAGAGGGCATTCTCAAATGGAGCTTAAGAAAGTTTCTTCTACAGGGAATCAGCATAAGCAGGATCCACAATCAGTTGAAAAATCATAGTGGAACCATAATTATCAGTGGCTTGCTACTGTGTTAGCAAGCTGTCTCCACTGGTATTATATGTGGTCTACATTGCATTGCGTCCAGTCTGCTCAGTATTTTATTAACACCATCAATAATGATACAAATTACACATGAGAAATTTAGGAATGTTACCAAAGTGGGAGGAGAGGACAGGATTTAAATTCAAAGTGTTCCTGGCAAAGTAGAATTTAAAAATAACAAGACAAAATTTAAATTAGACATACGCATATTGCGCCCAGAGAACTGCTACCAAATGCATTCACGCAAACAGGAGAACTCAGTGAGCAGGAGGTGTAGAGTATTACAACTACACTTAGTGTGACTGCTAAGAAATAATTTTAAGAGATGAGTGGTGGTAACTATTTCACTCTTTTAAATGCTGGTGTTTCTCCAGCTGGAATAAAGTGCCCAAATTTGAGCTCCAAACTATAAAAACTGAGGAAACATCCAGAGAAAAGCGCAAGAGATTAAAAATACTGGAAAATATCCTACAAGAAAGATTGCAATTGTTTTGTTTACAACACACAGAAACAAATCTTTCATTAAAACCTATGTCAAAGCCATGTGCCAAGAATACTGTGTACCTCATCTTGGGTAGATGTTAAGTGATGTCTCAGGTCACTTCCAGGCCCCATTTCTATGATGCTCTTCCTGAAATATTTCCAAGACAAAACAAACCCCCCAACTGAAAGTCTTCATTGTATAAAATAGATGTAGAAGCAGAAAGGTTTAAAGAACAGACTTGCAAATGATAACAACCAAATGAGGTAATCCATATAATTAAGAAGTAAACAAACAAACAAATAACAACAAAAAACCCCCCTACTTAATCTGTATGCAATCTAAACTTAAACTATATTAACATGCTTCTCAAGAGAAGCATACACCATGAAAAGATATCACAGAAAAAAAAATAATCAAAGAGCTTCCACCCTTGATATTAAGGGAGCAATTACTCCTGGTGTCCCTACATATCACAGTAACCAGCGAAATGGAAAAAAAAGAAAGAAAAAAAAAGATAAAAGAATTCAAATCAGATTTAGCATTTAGTAATTGAGAAAAAGCTCCTTTTTCAGCTGCAGACAAAAAATAAAGATGAGAACACCTGTCTTCCAAATCAGCCAAGATGTATTTAGTATCACCTAATAATGACAAGGACCTAAGAAGATTCAGAAAAAATATTTAAAAATGTTTTGGCACTCTGGCACTGACCCCAGTAGATGGAATTACATTAGGCTTCTTAAGTGCAGACTAATCGGGCTTTCTATAGGAGATCAAATGCCTGTGTTAACTAAATATAAGAAATTGCAACTCACTTCCATGGGGCTATGATTAACTATGAATAATCTTTACAAAACTTTTTTTATGAAATCTCTTTCAGTTCAGTGAAATCTAAGAGGCACTTGAAATTACTTTACTTGTACAGGCTATATATTATCTCTACCGGAAATCTGCATGAAAAAGTTCTCTCACATGTACCTACAAAGGAGAGACGAAAGCTCAAACAAAGAGAGACAGTATTGCTATGGGTTTCTTCGTAGGTCTTGTACCAGTGAAAGAGCTGAGTGGGTCACAGGACTGGATGTCATGGGAGCTGAATTATTTACCTGGCTTTGCCATTAACTCAGAACAGCATCAGGCAAAAATCACTAAGCAGAAACACCATTGCCTTATTTGAAAAATAAAGCTAGTTTTCTAAATCCTGCTCAGTCAGTGAAGGAAGAGCACTAACTTATTGTTATCCTGAGAGGCAAAGCATCTTTGCACCCTGTTTTAAGGAACTCATTCAACATCCCCAGCCAGCAAACCTAGCTGCTCAAAAATAATCTATTGAAGTCCAGCTCTCCACCTTAAAGATTAATTGGGTTTACTTTATTGCATTCTTTAGAGTCTTTAGACAAAGGATGTCTCACAAAATGGTTAACACTAATTTCAGAAACAAAACGGTTCATATAAATCCTTTGGTTCAGCACATAAGAAAAAAGGTGAATGCACACAAATAGAAGGATTGGTCGAGATCCTGGGGATATGACAGAGGGATGGGATAAAAGTAGCCTATATCTGCACAAGAAGGACAGAATGTGCAAAGTGTGTCTTAGCCAGGTAGGTATATGGCAGCTGTCACCTGGAATCCACAAAGCAAAAGTGTTAGAGCCACGTGACGCATAGGCTACATGATCTGTCACTCTGTGGGCACAACAGTAGATCAGAATCCTTCTAGGACTCTCAGACTGGACTTTCCATGAATTACAAAGCCAGATTGCTGACAGAGCACAAAATTCCCTGTGCCCTTACATGCAGACATATTTCCAGCACCTAAGTGAGAATCAAACTGCAGGTTTGTGGTAGGCAAGAGCATGGGACATGACTGACATGATCTATTTCTATACATCATCTTGTATGGCACTGAGCCTCATCTTCAGCTGACATAATGATTTTAATGGAATTAACAATAAACTATAAGAGGAAAGGGATGGTTTTACAAGAATTACGTGACAAAGGAATGTGAAAGTAGACACATGCAAAATATGCTCAAGCAAATGCTCAAAAAAGGAAGGATATGACCAACAAAATTAGAACTTTGAAGCAAGGGCCTTATATTCTCTTATACCCCTTATTCTAATGAGAATCATGCTTTCTCTCCTGTACATAGCACACAGATAAGAATCTGCCAGCGGAGTTTTTCCTGGTGTATTTTCTGTTGAATGATGACCAAATTGTGGATTTTTTTTTTGTTCTTTTTTTTTTTTGTGGTCTCGTTTGTCTCAGCAAGCTTTATTTATTCATTCAAGTCTGTCTTCCATAGAGTGGCCTTTTGTATCTACCAGGAAAACAACGTGTCACACATTAAAACAACAACATCACAATTCAGGCTAGAAGCAGAGTTCACTGTCTGCTGGCCCTCAGCCCAGATCCTTAAGTGCCGATGCTTATTTTGTAAGCCTTCGTTACCATAATAACAATATTTTATTAGCAGAGAATTTCAAGCTCTTAATGTATGTCTATCTTTTCAGGGCTACAAAATATCTGAAAAGTCCAAGCTTTTCTTCACTTGCTTTTCACTTCAATCCAACACATCCTGGCTGCAACACCAGCCCCCCTTCTTTCAAGAAGTATTCTGGCACCCTTTTCCATATTGACATTTTTCTTGGAATAAAGCCTGCCTCTCAAACCTCTTTACCTTCTTCCACATTATCATTTCCAAACACCTTTTATAAAAATTCTCATATTGTGACTGTACAAACCATTTTGAGATCAAAGAGTTTGCAGTTGCCTGTAAACAAGAAAAATGCTGAAGATTTACATGAGAAATTGCTTGTTGTTTTCCAGGCTGCATTTTTCCAGTTGAGCTGCTGAGTTTTTCCTTTCAGAATTACAGATAGATGCTTTTTCCACAGCTTCTGCTTTGGTCACATGTAGTGACCGCCTGATATCTCATGCTCTTCAGAGGATCCTCATTTTATTCTTGGACATGCACTGGGGAACATCAGAAATCATGAGACTGCAGCAATAATATTTCAGATAATAGCTGAAAGCATCAGCTCATACACTGATTGCTTTCATTGAACAGTCAATCTATAGAGAACCATCTGAAGAGAAATAAAGCAAAACACTAAGACAAAACAAACAACAACCCCTTACATTTTAACACAACTTTTCAAATGGAGAGTGTTTACTAAGAGATAAAGGTTGGCTCATCATTAATGCAAATATAAATTGATTCACGAGTGGTGACACTTGGGTTTAGAGGAAATCAATGTTTCAATGTGATCTGAGTATAAATACTTGTTCTAAGAAAGATGATCAGAAATGGAAATAGGATCCATTAATGGAGACAGGCCACTGGAAATTTGGCTCAAAACTTGCAAACATTGAGCCCATGCCAAGCAAACAGCTTCACAAAGGAAATCCCCAGTAAATAGTCCATTTCCTGAAAAGTGTACAGCAATTCTACATCCAGAAGTTCCCCTTCTGACTTGCAAATAGAAATGCTTTTAAACAAAACAAAAAAAAGAAACAGACTTAGTACAAGTAATTTAAGCCTGTATTTAGCACCATAAAGAGTTCTACACAATGACACAATAAGGCATAGTATAGCCTTGCCAATTACTTGTCCATTTCCAGTTTTAAGCACTGAAATAAGTGTTCATAAGGACATTGATGGAAATAAAACTCGAATTAAGACATGAAAAAATACATATTCCATCCTCAACTTCCCAAGAATGCTTCAGAAAAATAAGAAGAGTCAATGCCAATACAGCCACGTGAATACCAAACCAGAGACAAGGGAGCTAACACACAGTTCACAAAGGTATCTACAGCAGAATTAGAAAAGGGACTTGCTCCCCACTTGTATCTTCAGACACTCCCAAGATTACATTGTTTTAATCCGATTTATAGTACTGGTGCGTAAGTCAGCATGCAAGCCTTACTCTATGTTCTAGAATTATTAGCACATTTATTTGTAAAGGATCATCATTCTCCTATAATCTATTATAACACTTGGAGAACAGGGGATTGCAATCTTTGTAGCACTGCCAATATGGGCAAAACTCTGCCATCAATAGCACAAAACTATTCCCTACTCAGGTGGCCAAAAGATTTATTGGCATCCTGAAAGCTCTCCACAAATAGCATCTGTCTGGTTGTTATTTGTAACATGGCCGTGCTTGGCTCATACTTAATGGGACCTGACAGAGATGGGATCATGCAGGCTGTGGCTTAGGATCCACATCTTTATTTTACAGGATGTATCTCTCAGAAGTGGTGCCACTGTAATAAAGCCATTTAATACTATCTACATCAGTATGACAAGAATGTCTTCAATAAACTGCAGAAAAAGCTAGAGGAACTACTTAATCCACATTGTCTTTGCTTAAAAACAAAAGAAGAGACCTCACAGTGAAATCAATCTGGAAGAAAACATTTTATTTTGGCTTGTGTCTCTCCATGCTTTTTAAAAATTGAGTATGTGATTGAACTGGTGTCATAGGGGGTATAAGGGTTGGGAGTCTAGGGTCAGCTTTTTGTATGAAATGAGAACTACAGATAAAGCCTGAGGTTAGAATACTAACATCCCAGGGTCACTTTCCAAAGTGCCATCAAAAGAAGTAGGATCACTCCATCTTCTGACAGGTATATAAAGTAACTGCTGAAGTGAGTTTTGTGCAGTACACTGTGTCAATGTTTTAAGAGCCTAGATGTTGATATTAGTTCTACAGACCCAAGTGTCACACCCTGGTGTAAAGCTTTGGCACAGTATTGGGCTAGTGCTGCTGTACTACCTCCATAGGCAAATGTGTGCTTCTGACAGCGCTGATCTGCACTGCATACACGCAGCCACTCAAAGTGGCACAGCCTGGGGTGTCTGCATGATTCCCTACTGCACAACGAAGATGTGCTCTGGGAGACTTGTAAGGAATTACAAATTTTCAGTTACTTCACCAGCCATTAATCTGTGAGGAGTGTACCACGGACAGCTAAAGCAAAATTTCTCTCAATTTTAAAGGAAGAATTTAAGACAGTATTAGTCATAATCTATGTATTTTCCCGATACATTTCTAGATTTACTGTATTTTCAAAGCTTAACTGACAAACACAATCAAACCTAGTTACCATTCTGTTGTCATGACCATCAGAAATAAAGAAGCAGCTTTCTTTCAAATACAGAAGCTGGTTTCAAGCAAAAGTTTCTCTTTCTCACCAACACTCTCTTAAACAAGTTGCATTGGGCAATCAAAGTCAATCTTCAGAAAGCCACAAATCAGACATCATGCAATGATATCTGTGTCCTTTTTTAGAGTGCTTCCTCTTTCCTACTTTAAATAAACTGAAAGGGAACACAGTTTTATTCATAGGATATGAGAAATAGTTCAAATAACTATTTCCTCAAAATCTTCACTACTTGATAAATGATTGCAAATAAAAACGTAAGAACTTCTGCACATTGAGAAATCTTGACTGTTCCTTTTCACTTTTATTATAACTATTCCTAGCTTATATTCAAAATGAAATTTTCAACATCAAAAAATGCTTAGCTCTTGCAATCCTAGCAAATCCCTTCCTAAAGTGGCAGTAGAATAATGGATTACAAACCACCTTTTCCAGGCCAAGTTGCTACTCAGCTCAGATCGCAGTGCTTGAAGTTTCCTCTCTCATGACTAGCACCTTCTCCCTTCTGGCAAAAAGCAAGAAAAATCCAGTAACATATTTCCTCAAAGGAGTCACTACACATGGATCTGCCGGAGGGTCCTGTAACAGTCACTGCAGCAAGTCTCCAGTGTCTTGGAAATACTGCAGATGAAGCAGGGTGACGGATAAAGTCTAACTTCTTCACCAGCACCACAGCGCTGGCACCACCGAGGTTACTCATCTGTGGCCCAGGACTAAAGCACAGCAAGCAGCCCCAAGAGGCAATCAACTGAAAAAGTCTCAGCACTATTTTTTATGACTACTCCATGATATCAAAAATATTTCACATATCAAAAATGGAGGGAAAAAAGTGTTGCCTTCCAAAGTCAGTGACTTACAATGACAAAGGAAGACTATGTCTGTGTTTACAATTAGAAATATTAATTACAATCCACACACATAAGACCTAAATAGCACTTACACATTTAAAAAATATATTTGTGGTATAATTTTAATATTATCATTATATCTCAACAAGGAAGATCCAGCAGATGAGACATCACTTCTGTATTCTCTAATACCAACTTCTGCAAAAACGTCCCACAGAATTCAGTGATTTCTTTGGGATTTTATTAGCTTTCCTTGTCTTTTCCTCTAAACCGCTGTACAGAAGTTACTGGGTGGATGGGGAAAAAAACCCATGAGAATTTTTTACTCCCACAGTAGTTTCCCACTTCTTCAAAAATAAATATACCATTATGTTTTTACACTTACTGTAGGTTCCACTAAGTACAATTTTGAGGGGGATGGGGGTTTCCAATTTATAAACACAGTGGTACATCGCAGTATCAGTGCTATCAGGAAGCTGCTCTTTAAAAAAAGGAAGCTGTCTGCCTGCAGCTTTTTGAAGGCACAGCCCAGTTTAACCCCATATGGGCCCACCTACTTTCTTCCAAAGCTAAGCCCATTCAGTCTTTTCAAGTGTGCGATGCAGTTGCGAGAAACAGAATAATAAAAGACAAAGTGTTGATTGCATCCATGCATATGCCTAACTCATAATGCAGTAACTATGAAAGGTCACATCTTTCTAATGCTGAAGGTCAAGAAAATCTTTGTCTGGTAACTGCACATGGATCACATTTAGGCTACAGCATTAAGAGGCTTTCTCTGATTCTCAGGCAAGATGATGTATGTCCTGCTCTAGACTTATTTGTCTTCTTCACAAGTAGACAGGAAAAGGAGATATCCTGATGGGAAGTCAGTACTTTTGATATTAGAGCACTTTACACTTTACTGAAAAAAGAAATCTTTACAAGGAAGCTGCATAAACATATCTGCCTTCCCAGTAACCGTGTTTACTAATAACACAATCTAAATACAATTGTATTCTACTACTGCGTTATGTTCTGATGGCATCTGCAACAGGCCTTGGAGGGCCTGCCAAAAGGTCTTTGAATTATTTATAAGGAAGTCATCATCATTCTCCAAGTCATTGGAGAAGCTCTCCATATTTATTGATTAAAAAAACCAAACCAGAACAGCAACAACAATAACCCCAAACAAAGAAAAAACTTACAAACATTTACACTTCAGTTTCAGGCAAAATCCACATCTGTTAGCGTGGAAGTGAAGCAGCATTTTTTCATCAACACAGAAAAACACTGTGTCATATGAAAATGAAAGAACAATGTACAACCAATTTAAAATTATATTTTTCATGTTTCTTCCTTACTTCCTATATTTCCTTCTCTTTGTATAATGAAAATCACAGAAATCAGATTTTGCTTTGAAAACAGTTGCTTTGATTTAAAATAACCCATTAGATTGAGACCATAGGAGTAATAGAAGTTTTAAAAAAGTTGATGTAAACCAAAAGATTGATCAAGCACTAACTGAAAACAAAATTCATTAATGATATTGAATCATTTGGGAAAATTCAGACTTGAAGGCACAAGTATATGGAGATTTAGTCCTTAATTCTTTATGGCCGTGAAGTCAATATCATTCTCATAACTGACAATGTACTTGGTGTAAAATATTATAAAATACTTATAAATGTAGCCACACACGATTATTTGTGCAAATGTGTTAGTTTTTAGTCTGATTTTCAAGGTAAATTAGTTTTGTGTGCTTATTCCACTTGTCTCTCAAGCTCCCCCAATATTTAATTCCAGCAAGTAATTCAAAATTGAAAAAGGTAGAGGTCGCAGTGCTAAGAAATACCTGCTCAGAGAAAAACAACTCAGATTAGTGCTATCACTGAAAGAAAAGAGCTTCAGCTGCAACAGACCTGTGTGGCTGGTGCCAGCGAGCACACTCACAGCTCTATTTCATATTCAGGGAGAAAAATAAAGGCAAAACCAAAAGCTTTAAAACTACAAACACCTACACCCAACTCAGTGGTACTAATAACAACTCAAAGTTCAGCTTAGTAATGCAGCAACAGTCAATTTTCTGCAGAAAAGAAAAAAAAAGAAAAAAAGAAAACCAAGTCCTACTAAAAACGTATGAGTGCCTGTTTTAAAGTTGGTTTAGTGAATTGTCTCTATGTTTATCAGAACTACGTGTCTTGAAACAGCTCAAATGTGGATTCTCTTCATTTTATTTTAGATATCAATGGAATGGGCACCAGTTTCTCTATATTTTTTATTTTTATGTCATATTTAAGACAGCTTAGTAGATATTAAACATATATAATTAATGATTTATTCATCATTCTGGTTCACATGAATGTGCTGTCACTTTCCTTTATGCTGCCATAGTACTTCTCAAGAAGAAAGATTTATTATTCTTCTATCACCATAAATGCACCAAGGAATAAAATCCTAAATTTCAAAGCTTTTGTTAAACGGTTTTCAGCATGCAATTAATAACCAGTCAATTCAGCAATGTGAATATTATTGGTATTTTAATAGATATTGCTTCTTTACAACTATTGCAAAACTGCTGTCACTGGAGGGCTAGGGTGGGTGTTTAACCCTTTCATTTCTTTCCCTTTTTCCCTTTTTGTCACCAAGTATTTAAGATTCTACCTTTCCCCCCTGTTTGTAATATAATAATTTGTGCTACTTCTTCCTTCTTATGACCCTTCCTTCCCTAAAACTACGCCTATCAAATTTTATTCCGATCCTACAATACATTTTCAGTGGAAAACAGCAGTGTGCTCTGAATAGTAATCCATTGCAACCTCATTTTAAGGGGAAGGAGGCAAGACATATGACAAAAATCATAGAGTGAAATAGCTGGAATTCCACTCCCTGGGAAAGGCTGGATGGCAGAACCACTGTGCAATGCTGCTGTAAAGAAATGCAAAGTAAGTATTATTTTACTTTATATAATTCTTATGTAATTTGTTTTTTCATTTGAAAGCACTGGTGTAGGATAATTTATACTTAGAGATCTATATGGTTCGGAAGACACACTGGGCAGCTTTAGACATGAATAAAAACTATTTCAGACATTAGAAGACTGAAGCAGGTGCAGAAAAAGAGAATCTTGGAACTGTTTGAAGCCCAATTGCCCACTAGGAAATGCAGGCAAAGGCACTGCACAGCGGCAAGTTTATTGTAAAATTCAGTGTTGTGGATATTTACTTTCAAAACCCTTTAACTGCCTCCACATGCACACCACCCACCACCCTTTCCTTCCATCACTTCAGACACATCTCTGATTAAGGGACCAATTACATGCCCCAGAGTCATCCACTTTTCCACCATCCACTTCTCAAATTTTATCTAAACACATCCCTTGTAAAAGTCAAATCCTTCTTATCCATTACTATTGTTCATCTTGGATACCATGGCCCACAGTTGTAATTAAATATATTCCACTAACCTCTAGTTACATAGAATATATTCTATTAGCATATAATCATGTTCCTATCTTGTTACCTTCCCTTTCGAAACTATTCCTTCATGTTTTCTCTATGGAAATGCCAGCTCCATTTCATAATGGCTTGTCAATGTCTTTTGCAATCAACTTTGTGCTTTATTGTTTATTTCCTTTGCCAATTATTCCGTTTCCCTAGTTTCCTTTTTTACATCTTTACTTAAATTTATATACCTTTATACAAAAATCAATATAAAACAAAAAAACACCTCACCACTGACATGCTGTCTTTGTTAACTACAATCTAATACTACCTACATAGAAAATTCCTTTTGCTATTTCCTGATTTGCCTCTACTTGAAATAATTTTTCACTGTGGACATATACGGAATAGAGATAATTCCTTCTTTCATATTATTTTACTTATCAGTGATATAATACTATTGGGGAAATCAATTCAGGTTTTCACCAAGAATTAAGTACAAAGAATGGTCAAGTGAAAACTGATTTAAAAAAAAAGAAAAAAGAAAACAAAAAACTTTAATTCCAGAGTGTTGGTTCCTAACTGTCAGATTTCCATGGAAAACATTATAAACAGTTTCCAGGTAGCTTTGCAGGATTTTATGGTTTTTCCCAAAAAGATAATCAAATTAAGACATTTCAGAGACGGCACTTGAAAATCATACCAAAAATCCCACAGAACTTTGGAGAAATTTTAGCAGCAATGGTATAAGAAAGCAGCCAGTCAGAAGTGCCTGTCCAAAACCTACTTGCTTCTCTATGCAACATCTGTACACTCATCTTAACTAGCATGTCAATTCCCATAACTCTATACATAGAGAAAACAGCAAAACAGCCTTGGTTTCACTATAGCTCAAGAAGGAAAGGAATGGAAGTTCCCAGTCACCACCCAGCAGCCCAGCACATGACACCTACGCAGTGGAAAGCTGAGACGTGAATTTCCTCTCATGTGCTACCTTTTGTAGTACTTTCAGTTTTTCTGGGGTATAATTGTAATGGAAAACACAGGGCTTACCACAGTCCCTAGCAAGCTTTGCCTGCACATACACGCAAAAGAGAAGCGCTGAAGCAGCTCTTTGCTGCCGTGGCAGCACAAAGCAAGGACAGACTCCAGTGTGCCAGGTGCCCCAGCTGTGAGACTACATGGTCCTTAAGACGCCGGTAAGTTTTATACAGTGCTGTGCTCTATACTATATATTTCCATGTGCTCCTGGTGTTTTAGGAGGCATATACACCTCTGAGCAAACTACAGTGAGAGCATCTCTGTGCTAAGTATTTCTACTGCATTGATGGCAGAGTTCAACCACTGAGAGACATCTAGCTGTACATGATTTAGTCAAAGTAATTCAGTATTATGTTACAGAGAAAGCACATTTAAAATGGTAATGCAGTTTATAAATTCACTGATTCTTGTGTGTATTGTGTCATACCTAATCATATGTAACTAATTGATATCATCCATAAGGAAGATTATGTGGTGATGGCTTTATACAATGCTGTAGTGGAGAAATGGAATAAGAGGTTGACATGTCACATTATTGTGGTACCTGGTTTTTTTTTTTCCCTTGAATGGAAAACCAGAAAAGACAGAAACATCAAGTTAAATGAAGTGAGATGGTTTCAGTATTGTGCAGGCAGGTTTAAAGTGATACAGTACACTATACAGTACACCGAAAAAACCTAAACACAAATTCAAAGTTAGCTTTCCAGAGATGTTTGAATTTGCTTTTTGAGGTCAGCCCATCCTAAACTCAGGTGATAGTCCTCAGGACATCAATAATGAAGTTTCAAAGGCAGTAAAAGATAGGCATTTTGTCTCAAAGATTTCCTTCTCAGTCCCTTTTTTTCCAAGTTAACCAATTAAACAAACTGAAAGGAATAACAACACTGAAATTCCAAGAGTAAGAGGGCATTTGAATTGCAATAAAATACGTCTTCTGCTAGCTTATGCAACATAAAGTATTTTCAGTAACATCAAAAAAATAGCAGGTTTTGGTATATTACAAATAAAAATAATTAGGAAGTGCGAGTTCTTATTTTCAGACTCATGGGATTTACCATCTTCAGAAAATGTGATTCAGGAGTGTTTTCAGTATAACTCCTGCTGGATCAAAACTGGCATCCTGGTACTTTACAGGCGAATGAATGTTTCTGCTGCAACAAATTAAATCCAATCCTACACTGAGTTTCTTAGTCTGGTGAATTTAAGCTTTAAGTGGATTGGTAGGGACCTGATGCACATAAGCCGTGCAATCCCTTGAGAAACGATTTTCAAATTAACTAATAAGATATTGCACTGCTTACAGCTTATTAGAAAGAAACACTGAGCAGCAATAGCACATAGCTACTATGTCTGAGATTTAAAAGCTGGATTTAGCTGTCATGTCTATAATTTTAATGCATTGCTTATGTAAAGGAGTAAGTGAGAGGAGGGTTTAGTTTCATACTAAGGAAAATAAAAAGGCTCTACGGAATGTAATTGCAGGATTAGTAAAAAGCATAAGGCAACTTTGCACCACTATTAACATGTCAAGGCAATTTATGGAAATCCTCATATAGAAAACTTCAGTAATTGAAAATGAGATTCAAAACCAGCTTGATCTTAAAGCACGAACAATGTAATTTTTCATGTTAAAATGTTATGTGTGGGTAATAAACTGGTAAATAGGTAGCATCACAGTACACAGATAACACTTAAGCACACAGAAACTATAAAAACAGACAAGTTGGGCAGAGAAACTACAATATTTAGGATTCAGGACAGAAACTGTCAAATCCAATAATGATATATACAATCCTGAACACAGAAAATGAGGTTATCATAAAAATAATCATTAGGAAAGCTGCCACCTCAAAACTAGAATGGCTCAAAAATTTGAGTTTGTGCACCAGAATGCATCAGTAAAGACTACCAAGTTAGCAGCTAAATTTAGGGTAAAGAAGCACTAAGGAAGCAAAATACAGGACAAAAGAATTAAGTGTCATTGACTGTAGTCTCAGAGATATGTCATGTACTGGTGGAACAAGTGATCTAGCTCTACATGATTGCAGAAAGGGGCCATTCAAAATTAAACATAAAGCCACTACAGAGGACTGAAGTGAAAGTGCTTTACTTGGAATACATATAAAGCCAGTGACTACTGCTTTCTAATTTGTGAAACCAATTTCAGAACTTTCCCACTGAAACAGAAAACGTTACCTTTTCATTAATATATACGACATGTTAGAGGAGCTGAAAATTTAATAAATGCATAAACAGTTCACTTGAAAATGAAGGTTATTAAAATAAGTATTTGATGTCTGACATGTAAAGTTTCAACTTTTAGCTGTGATGCTCATGGAGTTAGATTACCTTCTGTCACACAACTACCCTTGCAGAAGTCCTTGCACAGCTATTCTCCTGTCCTAAAGAGACACATATCAACCTTGCTGTCACGTCCCATTAGAAGCAGAGTTGATAAAATGCACTGGGATTCCAAGATGACATAGCTTCTTTCATTATGTTTGTCACAATATTGATTAGATTAGGTCTGAAGTCTTCCTTTGGCCTCCTACTGACCCATCACATCTCCTGGGAAATTCCACAGAGTAGGAAACAAAACTGAAAATGACTGGAACAATAGAGATGTTCAAGATGATTATAGCTCATGGGACTCGCATAGATGTGACAAGCAGTGATTTTTACTAACTACGCATTCTAATCCATTAATCCCAAACTTGACAACTAAATATAGCATCATCTTCTTCACAGTAGATTTTCACACAGCCTTTGGGAGTTCAATAGCACATAAAATATTTTTATTTCTTTAATTGGATTACATAACAATATGGTCAATGTGCTGCCTAGTTCATTTCACCCACCAAAAATTTAAGGAGTAAATAAAGAGCAGTTAGATTTGCTCTCTGTGGAGCCTTATATCAATTGGCTTCTTCAGCGTGTTTATTTTTAGATATTACACACATGCAGCATAGCTGATGATGTTTTAATTCAGAGAACTATGCAACTGAGCCATATGGCATTCAGCTAATTGTAGCAGTCAATAGCTAAAGACCCCTGCACCTGTTCTTACGATTTCAATAGGCTTTACTTACTGGCATTAAACCCTTCTAATATAATACATGTCCTTCATTGATGCAGCTTTTGTATATGACAGTTTTGACAGTTCTGAAGGCACAAAGGACTACTCTGAATTGCAAAATGTATTTTTTGATTTAGACAGGATGGAGGCAAGAGGTTTGGTAGTTTTTTTCCTTTTTAAGTATAAGGTCATTTTTTCCCTCTTTCACACATGGGCTACTTTACAAATACCATAAGTAGGCACATCTGAACTACAAGGAGCCTGAGCAATAAGTTCAGTAAATGTCACTCCTTTTCCCTACACCTTTACCTCCCACATATAACACCTACTCCTCTGACAGCACCAAAACTATGGTTTGATTTTTCCTTTCTTACAAGTGTTCTCTCCCCCTCCTTATCTTCACACAGCTTTGCAAAGTATGACAGCTAAGCAATTAGCATCTTATAAGTAAAATAAACACTCTTATTTTCAGTAGGGGAATTGTAGTACATCTGTCACAATCAGTAACACCACTCGAGACAAGATGATACACACTGTGATAGCCTGGGAACTACAAGCTCACAAGAAACATGAGCTTCTAAATTTGCTTCTTGTATGCTTCAAAGGATAAAACAACATGAAACAGAACAAGAATTGTGTATTTCATTCCAGTTTAGCATAACAGAGCATTGCATCTAGATCCCTTATTCATTTTATGTTCATTGGAATAGAAAAAACATATCAAGAGGGGGGGAAAAAAATCTGATATTTTCTTCTACATAAATTGTTATTACCTATATGTACCTATGAAAACACAAGATCCAGGTTGCTACTTTGATCCTTTTCACAACTGCTAAACTTTGTTCAAAATTTAAGTCCAAGATATCCTCTCATCCTGTTCTTAAACTGGTCATGCTTCTTTTTCACACAGAAAAAAAGTAAAGTTTCTCTTAATATAATCCTAGCTTTTTTAAAAATAGAAACTTTTTGTATATTACTGAAAGATTTGACAGGGTAATTAATGTTCCATAGAAAAAGACTTTAATAATGAAGGGGGAGTAAGGAAAGAACAATAATAAATTATGGATTAGTTTAATTAAACTTGCCTTAAATATGCTCTAGGATACTTAAATTGAAAAAGATTCATCTATCTATAGCCATAAAGATTAGTCCAAGCTCCAAAAAATTCAAACAATGTATCTTCATGCTTTGCAGAATCTTTCCTGGGGGTTACTACTGTGCGGACTTCAATTCAAATTCAATAACAGCTTTTATATCCAAAAACTATGGTTTGCACCTTGAGAATGTTGAAGAACCAATCATCTGAGGACTGTGTGGGAACAGTGAATTGATTTTTTTATGCTTTAAGGGCTGAAAATTTGGGGGGGGAAGGGGGAAGGAGGAGTTCAGCCACAACTGGAAGATTTTTCCTTGGAAGGGTACAGGTTGTCTCCGTAGCAAAAACGTTTAGAAAATTCATCCCTAAATTACTAAACAATATTCTCTAATTCTGTTACAGTTATGCCCTTGCTCACCCCATTTAAAAAAATGCAGTACAACAGCTGCACCCCTCACACTTTAGAAAATAAGAAAATCCTGAGCACAAAGAAAAAAAGTAGTCATTCCTCAATATCATAATATACTATTAAAACCAATGTAAATATTTTTGCTGCACACAGATATTTTTGTTTTAAACACAGCCATTTATTTTTGCCCAGAACAGACCACACAAATCTCAGAGGACATTTGTCGTTTAACTCTTTATTCATATTGGCATGGGAAACATCTTTCCTTCTTCTAGGAAAGTCATATGCAGTATGCATCTGTGGAAAAAACTTCTGACAACTTTTAATTTACTGTATTGCTTAAAGGTCAAAGATTACTGTAGACCATACTTGGCCTTGTCCACTTCTTCCTTCCTATCTCTTCATCGTCTTTTCTGCATTCCCTCCTTACACATATTACTTTCCCAGCTCATCTGTGTCTCCTGCTGTTCCCCCAAGCATGTACCTGCTCTCTGCCTTATTCCCTTCTCCATACTAACCCAGTCATGTGCCCCAGCAGTCTTCTGTAGCATTCTAAAGTACATTCCTCTCCTGTCAATTGTTGGCCCCTTCATTACCACTTCTGGGTTTGGATACCAGGAACAGAATTTATTCTCATTCCCTGCTTCCCTTCGTCCCCCATCATCTTCTGGCCTAGACGTGCTAGACTTGCACACACAAGCCTTTACAATCTCCAGCTCTGTCACCTAGTATTTTGTAGTGCAGAAGGAAGCAGCATTAGCTGAAGGCTGTAAGTTCTTATACTGTGTAGACCGTAGACTGCAAAAGAAGTAGACTTGACATAGCTGGTTTTGCTTGATGGTTTCTAATTTCTCTTTCCACTACAAGAACAGAAAACTAAGACATCCTAAAGCTGGCTCTCACCTGCATGAGTTTGCTACTTTGCAAACTTCAGGAGGCCACAAAAAGAGGATGGAGATGCAAAAAGCAATGTCATACTTTTGGACTATACACAGCTTGCTTGTGCTGGGCTGTTTTCCTCTCTCTGGTGACTGTTTCAGTCAGAGAGTCTAAGGTATAAGCACGTCCCCTGCCCATACTCCCTTCTCACCTGCAGAGAAAGAAAAGAAATATAAGAAAAACTGCCTATCTCTGTGTTTAGAAGTTCATATATTTAAGTCCCTGGAGGAACTAAATAGGTTAGGAAACTGACAGTGAAAAATAACTTATTGAAAATAAGTCTGATTTTCTCATATAAGTTTTAATTCTGTTTTTAAAATGAGAAACAGGTCTTAAAATGAAATAATCTGCAAAAGCAATACCAAATCAATTTAGCCACCAAAGGGCAAGAAGTTAGGAAAATATAGGCTAGGAATAGTCTGGCCAAAGCTTCATTTGCTTTCAGGAACTGGGCATGTTTATCATCAGTGACAGGCATCCTATTACAGTTTTTGCCACCAAGCAAAAATGGAAAAGAAAATTATTACTTTTTTCTTTTTTTTTTTAATGCAAGTAATAGATTGTCTTACAGCACAGATTAACTGTATCCTAAAACTGGTACTGTAAGTCTCTCAGTAATACATACACTCAATTTTTGAGGATATACTAGAATAGCCAAAGGCCTAAAGGATTACATTATGTATCTCATATGCTGATGATGCCTGCAGAGGTAAAGCTGAATAACATCTATCACTAGCTTTGATAATAATTTGAAATTAGAAGAGTAAGCCTGCACTACTTGTAGAGAAGGAAGATGGGCAAGTTAGGACAGCAAAACAACAGGTGAATGTTTTGCTACCCTGAGGTGGGGTTTGACTAGACCCCAGTTATCTCTGCAGTGTGCCCAGGACACTGGGAGATGCAAAGACTATGGGCAAATTACAGCAATTTCCAGGTTTCTCTGACTTGAACTATGGGCATCCATACGTGTTTCAGAACTACAAAACAGACAGCAGTACTGAATGCTTCCAAATTATAGCCAGAATCTAGTTTGGACACATTATATATATTACCTTCTCCCACATCTTTGGACCTTAATTTTGCCACAGAAAAAGGACTCTGAAAACAGTGTTTGCGTATTTAAATGAGAGAAGGAACTGGTATCCCTTACATTTTACATTTCTGAAGGTCTTAAGGGAGGAGTAAGGATGTACAGTAAACAGCTAAAGTTTAGAGAATGGACTGTAAGCAACTAAAGCTTTGCTTCTCGCAAAACTATAGTCAGTGTGATTAACGGTTCAGGAATTATATTGAAGTGCAATAGCTTTCCCTGTAGACTGGTGATATCCAGAAGACAAGAGTCGTTGAATGAGAACATTTTATTTGTGTATTCTAAAAAGATAAATAATAATCTCTTCATTTAGATAGATCTCTCTACAAAAGCAGCATCTTCCCATTTTGATCAAAAATTCAGCAAGGAAAAGTAAATAAAGAAGTCAGGCTGTCTAAGTGCATGAAAGAAAGAGAGAATCTGCATGAAGCAGTCCTCTCGTGTAATTAATAACAACAAATTGATGGGCATTACATCTGCTTAGCGCTTTCCAATATTGTGACTCAGAACTGCACTGTAAAAGCTGTACGCTCTGCTAACAGCTCCTCTCAAAGACTTTTTTGTGCTGAAGGAAACTTATCAATGGACTGAGTAAAGAGGGATTTAGAACTTCAGTTATGGCTGGGCAAAGATAACATCTCAGAAACTTTGGGGATTGAAGAGTTCACCCTAACTACTTCATGCTTTCTCACCTTTCAGACCAAGCAACAATCATCAGACGGTTGATGACTGACCTTAATTTTTAGGGAATGGACTCTAGCAGGCTACTGACTTGTTAAAGAATACAGCAAAATCCATAAAAATGAAGGTTA
>JANHGB010009929.1:10790-23802 GCA_026283785.1 Coracopsis vasa | reverse complement strand
GGAAGCTGCTCTGAGGTCTCCACGCAGCTTCTCTTCTCCAGGCTGAACAGCCCCAATGTTCTCAGCCTGTCTCCATATGGGAGGTACTGCAGCCCCTGAGCATCCTCGTGGCATCCTCTGGACTTGCTCCGGCAGCTCCATGTCCTTCTTACATTGACACCAGAACTGCACCCAGTGCTCCAAGTGAGGTCACACAAGAAAATGCTTTGCGATGTTCAGTGTTCTTTTCTTAGTCATATATTTCACTCAGTATAATTCAGAACATTTATAAGCTCGTACTACTGGGTTATTTTTGTCCAGTCAGATGATAATACAACCAAAACCTTTGTTTTTTCCATCACAATGCTTTTTTTGCTTCTTGTACATCAAACTAAAAAGCTGTTATTCAGAGATGTAATGTTTCTTTAGTCAGAGTCCCTTTTCTGAAAAATCACTTTAAGATGAGAGACTTCTCCTGTTACTTGATTCAAATCATATAATTTCTTAGCATAAAAAATGGGGATTTTATTTGCAACCTTAAATTGGCTTTTTTTCAGTCTCATTAGTTCCCTTGAATGCCTGTTGTCTCCACAGCCTATATTTAATTAGAAGCACCTTTGGTCAAATGATTGTGAGAGACAAATGTTAATTCTTCCATTGCATATGATCTATTTTCTTCACCTTCATCACTTTAAATGTTGAAATAATTAATACTTTTTGTGTTGTTTTAACAGGGTGGATGCTTGCTTAGATTGTTGTATCCTACATACAGCTTCCAGTTTATTCGCTTTACTGGTAGTGCTGGAAGAGTTTGACATCCATCCCGTAGGAAATGCTGCTCAGAGGCATAGTGAGTTCTTAGTTACTCTTTTAAG
Organism: Coracopsis vasa; assembly: GCA_026283785.1. Classification (NCBI taxonomy): domain Eukaryota; kingdom Metazoa; phylum Chordata; class Aves; order Psittaciformes; family Psittacidae; genus Coracopsis; species Coracopsis vasa. The sequence continues at coordinate 22,948 of JANHGB010009929.1, read as the reverse complement.
GGAATTGAAGTTTAAAGAGTTTAACCTGTTTAGCTGGTGGTCGTTCAAATGAAAAGATCATTGTGTTGCATTGGTCTCGATACAAATGAAAGAGAAACAGCACCTTTTGGTCTTATTTATGGTCATATGGGGGGGAAAAAGTCAGGTCTTTAGAGCTCATGAGTTCAGTTGGTTTGTGTGTCTTACAGTAGTGTGTAAGTGACTCTGCCACAGAACTTAGGTTACGGTTTGGTTTTTAATTGCACTTGGTGAGGCCTCTTTCCTGCTTGCTGTTAAGAAAACAGATCTGTTGATGTTACCCTGGGATAAAGGATGCCATTTTTCTGGATGTTAGGAGGGAAAAGAGCTAAGGAGTGGAAGGCAGAGTTGAGAATCGGAGACAGGAGAATCTCTTGGAGCATTTATAAGGAAGAAGGCTTGGCTGCTAGGTATGCCTGAGGAGTGGGTGAGCAGACTTGTGTAACCAGTTCAGTGAGATCCTACTGCCTTAATCTCAAGGCTTCTGTAAGTATAAACCAGTATTTGGTTGCAGCTTAGTGTCTCTGGCTCTGACATCTGTGTCTGCCCACACCCCCCTTCAGTGAGTACCCAAGAATTAGGAGAAAATTCTTTTTTGACCTCATGTCTTTGCCCTCTTTTCTGAGGAAAATACAAGTCTTTCAGCAGTCTGTGTCTGTGAGCAAGGCATCTTGGGTTTGCTTTGAAGATGAGGTGGTGAACAGAGACAACAACAAGATCAGTAAACCAGGAAGGTTTAGGGGAACGAGTTCCAGTAGCTCATTTGCTCCAGATGGGAATTTTACATGTTATGCTTGTTTACAGTCAACTCATAGAGACATGCAAAGTAAGCACTAGCAAATCCAGGTATGTTGTGTTGCTTCTGGGGATGCTGAAGTCTGTGATGTGGGTGGGACGCACCCCAGAAGGTCATTTAAGGACGATACAGATAACTGATTCTTTAATTGGGGCAGAGTAGCTTCTATGTGAAGGTATTTCTGTGTCAGTGTGACTGTCGCTTTCACTGGAAATTAGGTTTGAGGAATAGGGTGTTTGTTGTGTGAGGAAGACGTGACCTTTTTGATCACCTGAGACAAGGGAATGTGAAGTTTTCCTTCATTCACCCGACAGAAATCCTTCACTTAGCATTTATTTGGAGAGGGGGAAAGAATTCAGAACTCAGTGAAATAGAGCCAGTCTTGTCTGGGATGACATCCTTGTCAGCAAGGAGGGCCGTGTCTCAAGGCTCCCAATTACTCTTTTCAAGGGTGCTTTGGGTAGTCTCATAATTTACGTGTTTTGTTCATTTGATTTTTGTGCCAGAGCTGTGTACTTGTGCCCCCCTCGAAGTGTAAAAGCACTATAGCAGCAGTAATGAGGAGCTTCTTGCTTCTGACAGTGAGGCTCCTTTTTTGTGAATGACATTTTAGAATTGGTAGTTAACTGTGGTGTATCTTGTCTCATTAACAACTTTACTGTCAGCTCTTGAGTATCTTGTGGAATCATTAACTACTGTGGCTGTTCAGACTCTTCCGTGGTGCAGAATGTCTTGTTAGATTGTGAATGCTAATGACTTTCTCTTAATGGAGTGAATGGATTTCCAACTAAGCTCAGACTTTTAGGAGTTCTTAGCTCTGATGGGAAACTTGCATAAATACATTGAATTTTCCACCTGAGTACGTGTGATCTGTGTTTGGGTGTGTGGGGGTTTGCACATGTCAAAATAGTATCCTTTCTAGCATGCATCGTTTGCATGAATTAGCAAACTAGCTATTAACCATGAGCTTTACTTCTGACCTCTTCAGAATAAATCTGTCATTTTGGGCAGCCGTACCTGGATTTACTGTTTAATAGACCTCTGAAATGCATCTTCTATTTTTATTACTTAATTACTGACTGAAGGAAGTGGTGAATGCCCCATCCCTGGCAGTGTTCAAGGCCAGGTTGGATGGAGTCTTCAGTGACGTGGTTTAGTGTGTGCTGTCCCTGCCCATGATAGGGAGATAGGAACTAGATGATCTTAAGGGCCTTTCCAACCCTAACTGTTCTGTGATTTTAAGGTTTATCTAGTATGTGGAGCATGGAGGGACTCAGTGGGCTACGAATTGTGGCACTTTCTTGAGGTCTACTCACAATATAGGTTCTTCACACTTGAGTTTTTGGGAGGAGACAGCAGTCACAGAAAGCTGCCGAAGCACTGTATGTTCTCTGTTTGCATATGTTCCTTAGGATTCATTTCCCCATGGTCAGGTTTAAATATGTGCATCAGTATTACTGTACTTCTTGTCCTGGGTTTCTTCTGGTTTGTGGAAAACATGTAACTCATCTCTCAGCTGCTAACTTTCTTGCCTCCTCCGTGTTTGTCAATTGTGCAGGCCAATGATCCTACACTGTTTCCCCGATGACTTCTAAAATACTGGTAGCCTTTAAATTGATTCTGTTGAGCAGTTGTGGATGTTTCACGCTCCTAGGTTCCATAATCTCAATATCTCTACTTTTTTTTGCCTTGGCTTGTAATTTGAAGTGGCTCTTCCCATGATCTCCCCAGTGGGCCCACACTGTGCAGCGGAAGCATAAATTTTAGACTACAAAAACATTGCTAAGTTACCTCTATCTGTAAAGCTTGAATTAGAGATGCATTTTACTGCATTTTACTGCATTTCCTGCACACTATCAAAGGCTTCATTGATAGTGTGATTGAATCAGTACTTTATAGGATGTACAAATCTGAATGGTGTAAACTCGCCATGAATTTAGACTTTTTTCCCGTCATGCAGAGGCAGTTAAATGTATGAATCAGGGATCAGGCCTCATGATTTAAAGGCTTACCAGCTGTAATTCTTGAATGTCTGTACCATGCTGTAGCATGAAGTCTGCAAGAGTTGTTCTTGGTAATACTCATGTAACGTTACACATGGTGACAGAGATAGAGCTTAGCCTGGGCAGAGCACTGTGTGAGAATGTAGTGCTCCCTACCTGAGCTGATTCATGCAGTGCTGAGAATGAAGTGCTGTGGCATGAGGTATTATGGGAAAGGTAGAAGCAGCAGATCAGATTAATCTGTAAAGTACTTCTGTGGTTTGTCTGCAGATTACTTGTGTTACATGTAACTTGCACAAGTAACAGGATATGGGCTCAAAGCATGTGTTGGGTTTGACATGTCCTGAACCACACGGAATATCGGAGTGAGTGCCTGGAATGGCTGGGCTGCATGGCAGTGTGATTTGTTTGATCAATATGTTGGTTTTCACCTCAGCTGCTGTTTGTAACCTTATCTGAGCAGGGAAGGTTTGTAGTATGATCCCACTTTGATTCTGATTTTGATGTGCAAAACAACTGCTGCTGCAAGAATCCTTGCAGAGAGGTGTTTTGTGCTAAGGTAGAGTCTGTCATTCCCATAGGCAAAACAAGTTTGAGGGTGTTTTATTTTCTGGTAAAAGCCTGTTCTACATTACTAAATTCCTAAAAGACTTGGAGGAGCCAAGTAGTTCATCTTGGCTGTCACCCACTGGCTGAACCCAGAACTTGTTTGCAGATTTATCATAGTACATAAGGTGTCTTCTTTGTGCAGGTTGCGTAGTGCTGGGCTGTGCACAGAGCACCGTTACGCTTACATCCAGAGGTTATGGGAATATATGTGTGTTTTCTACTTGTACAACAGGTCAAGCATCTATCAAAACCAGTGCAACTAACTTAGCAGACTTCCCATTTTGTATATGCCAAGTGATAGGCTTTAACTTTGATTTGTCTGCTCTTGTTCCTGTGGAGGATTGTGACAGTGCTACACGACGCTGAAGAGAGTCATGTTTCAGTTCCCTGTATTAAAAACGCAGTCTTCTTTTGGCTTAAACCAGCACATAAATTGTTAGTGTTGGCAGGGTCAGTGACCTGTAACCTCATCCTACAGGGTACTGTGGCCCTTTGCTGTGTGATAGAGGCCAGATCCTTTGACTGATGCTGCTGTCAGGAGCAGAATCCTCATGCTATTATTCTCAGCAGGGCCTCAAGGGGCCGAGGACTCAGTTGCCAAGCATCATCCAAAGAAAGGGCTTTCATATTTGGACAGCTTTTATATTTATATTTATATTTATATTTGCCTCCAAAGGGTGACCAGCTTCATATATTTTCATAATGCTCTTCCCTTTTTTTTATATCCTTTTTTATTTCTGTTTAGTTTTTTTTCTTAGTAAGAGGGAAGCAAAGTCAGGATCAGAATACTGAGCATTCATCATGTATGAAGTGAACTATTTGTCTCGATCCTGTAATAAAGACTGTATTTGAATGTGTTGTCTACAAAGAGGATGATGAAAATGGCATACATCTTAAAGATTTGACTAGTTAATACAATGTGATGTTTATTCTTACACTGGTTTGGTTGGTTGGTTTGTTCTCCCCCACCAGCGTCAGAATAAATGAAAAGGTTTTAATAATTGGAAGTGATACACATACGTTCATATCTCAGTTGTATGTCTAGTTCCTGTTAATTAGAATCTTAAGATCTCTGTAGGTGCATCAAGGAAATAATGTGTAAACCCTGGAAGATCAATCTCTAGCATACGTTAAGATGGAAAACAAGTGATTTTTTAAGTCTTACACAGACCATCAAAGTGAATGAACTCCTCTTCCTGCTTGTCTCGTCAGGTCTATAAACAGAACAGCTTTCTTACCATGCTGGCATTGAGCAGACATTATCTTGGATAACATTCTTCTCATTTTAAAATCCTGCACGTAGAGCTTTAATGTATCTTAGTTAAGTTTACTGGAGAACAGGATATACAAATCCTTGTCTCTCTTCCCCCCCTCCCTTCTTTCCTTCCTGCAGAAAAAATCAAACAGCATTCAGCCCTTCTGGAAGGAGATACTGGAGGGGATAAATAATTTGTGTTTTAGAAGCAGAATCATATGCCATTCTCAGTAGGGGTGGGAAAGTGCTTGTACAATCTGCGCCTCTTCGTCTCTGCCAGCAGATCTTGAAAAGCTGTTTACCTGCTATTGAGGATGTGAATGGTATGTTAGAGAAGCAGCTGAGATCTCTGAAGCTCTGTGGTTGTCGTTGTCACTCTGTGAAAGAAAATGCCAGCATAGACCTTAACTGTGGGCTCTGGCTTCTTGCAGAAAACTGAAGAGATTTTTGGGTTTCCTACTTACCTACATGATACATTTAATATATACACTGCATTTTGTTAAGGAGATGTGACTATACAACTTGTTGACTAACTAAATCAGGCATACCTGTGGTCTCTTCTAGAGAAAAGACCATCTTGTTTATTATGGGCATGAGGGCTGTATGGAAATGATGGAAATAGTGAAAATCCAAGTGATGGGAAAAGTTGTTAATGGCATCAGACTCACAAAACCAGATGTAGATCTCCATGTTCTCAAAATCGTGCCTAGTAATTACTCATGCAGGTTACATGGCACCTTTGCAGGTAGCCTTTGTACTCCTTGAGTCAGATGATAGATGTAAAAGCTGATTTCTTGGGCAGTGTCAGCTTCCCCACGTGCTCTGTTGCTCAGTGGGTGGGCTGCCGGCCTGGGTTTGAGGGCAGAACTAAAACCTTACTCTTGCTTTCCCACAGCTTTCAAAGTATTTGCACTTCAGAAAAGTTACTAATTGGCTTCTGATTCAGCTGATGAGCTGGATACCAGTAATTGGACATTGCAGATATTCATCATGTTGCAAATAGCTGTGTTTGTGGCACAACTCAGAGCCTGCTGCTTGCTAATGAGCTGCTTAAAGTAGGGCTGGAGCTTCACACGTCCTGCAGGAGGTTGCTACTCTTCATACAGGTGTACACACGACCAGATGCATTTTGAGCCCTGTAACAGGGTATTTTCTCATTTGGAAGAGTTTGCCTTTGAGTAGGTGAGACAGAAACCAGGTAAGGGGGATGAGAGGAAAAAAACCTAGTTTAGGTTTCTGATACAGAATCACCAGCTCCTTCACCACTGCCTGCATGTCACTGTTATCATGCTTCTGTGAGACCCTTGTGTGGTGTTATCATCAACTAGTTTAGGTGCTGCATAATAGGGTTAAAAACCTATTGTGCTTCCTCCTGCATTTATTCACGTCACAGTTGATTAGGATGTATCAATGTAGCACAACACGATTCATCCTACTTACGAAGGTAATTCTTCTCTGCCTTCCACCTACGGGCTTCTTGCTCTCAAAAATCTCCAAACCCAGTTATCCAAAAAACCCATCCATCACATTTTGGAAGGTGGAGTTTTCTGGTAATGAAAACTGATAGTGTTCGTTAAATACTTTTGTTATAGGACTACCATAAGCGTGAAAGAATTATAACTGACTGTTGTTCTGGGAGTTGTTATTGTGATGTGCTGCTTGGAAGGACTTAAAACACCCCCTTTTGCATGATCTTAGGAAGAATTCTGATTACTGAAGGGTAGGTGGGGTGTATTAGTTCCTAATGGTTGTACAGGGTAATTCTTCCTTTGTTTTGTGACCTCCTTTAGAACGATAATGATGAAGTAGTGTGGGAGGATAACCTGGATAATTGTGTAGGAAAACTGGATAACCCTTTTGTGGCCACATGAACATCTGTGCTATCCAACAGGAATTTTAAGTACATCTGTTCCATGTCAGTACAACCGATCAGTCTTTATTTTCCTACCTGCAGAACTGCTCAGATTCACACTTCAGATGGTAATATGCTGCCTAGCTGACTCATAATCCATGCACATTGTGCTTTAGATTTCTACTCCTATCTGACAGTAACAGCAAATACCGAATTGATGTTATATATTCTAACAGCCGTCTGAACATTGTACTAACAGCCATGGTGTAAGTAAAGCTAATTAAATCAGCTTTGGTAAACACTTTCTCAGTCAATTTGACAGCCTAGTCATGCATAGTCTAGCTCACAAAATTGATTAAACTGCTTTACTACAGCATCAGGGGCTTAAATATCACAACTAAGTTAGTACAACACAGTGTGTGGCAAGAAGCCTCACGCAGATGAGCAAATTGGCCAACTGCTCACCTAAGAGCTCTTCATTCACAGTCTGAATATAGTTGTTCAGATGGTTAGACTTAATGTTTATCTTTTGTACTCAGTTTGGCAATAAATGGATTTACTCCCCCTCCCCAAAATCTATATTTATAATTCTTGGTGTTGTAGCATCTAACTGCCAAATGCATGCTTGATTCTTTTTTTTCCACAACCAGATAAGCTTAAAAGAGACTTCTTTCCTTTGATGTGTGCAGTAAACTTGCTGCTGTCCAGCATTCGCAGCTTTTCATCTGCAGGTTTGTGGTATCTATGATGTATATAGTTTTTAGGCAGAGCATAGGAGAAGAAGGGATACAGGAAAGGGAAAAGCTTAGAAACTGTTCTGAAGTAAGGCTTAGTGGCATTATTTGAACTGAAATTTACACCAATCTAAGGTAATTTTAAAGATATTTTAACAACCTTGGTTAAACTCTGTAACTTCAAAAACAGTGTAAGTGATTTAGATCTCTCCACCTCAGCTTGCATAAACCGGATGCATTTAAGCTGAGATAGGCTTTCAAAATGGGAAGCAATTAAGTTGAAGAGGTAGGAAGTTAATGCACCTCAGTTTTTGATTCCTCTGCTGATCTAATTCAGTGCTGGTTTGTGCTGCTGTTGAAAAGAGTAATCTTGGGTTTTCCCATCACGTCTTCCCAGTTTCACTCTCTTATTTCTGCTGCTTGCTTTTGTGCCAGCACTAGCTTTTTTGGTGGGCAGAATTGATCTGGATTAAGGGACAACTAGGTGAATAAAAACCTGGTTACATGGTCTGAGTCACGGTGTTGTGGTTAAGGATTCATACTGTGTGTGGAGCCCCATGAGGACCTGTCTTTATTAGTGATGGGAGCAGGCAATGTGGAGTGCTCTCATCATGTTTGTAGGTGACACCACACTGGGGGGATCACCAGTGATATGCTTGAGGGGTTCCTAGAAAGCAGGAGGAATGGTCTGTCAAGAACCCGAAGGTATTTCAGCAGGGAAAAGTGCCAAGTCCTGCACCTGGGAAGGAAGAGCCCCTGGCAGGGATATAGGCTGAGGACAGAGGGGGAAAGGCCCTGGGGGTGCTGGCAGACAGCAGCTCCTTGGCAATGAAGTTGGCCAACAGCATCCTGAACTGGATTACCAGGCTCACAGCCAGTAGATCCAGGCAAGTGATGATCCTCCCTGATTATTCAGCACTTGTTACATCACATCTAGGTACCGCATCCAGTTTTAGGTCCCCAGTACAGGAAAGTTGCTGATAAATTGGAGCAAGTTCGGCAGAAGCCACCATCACAGGTGGAGATGGAGAGGCTGTGGTGTGGGATTGAGCCTGTGCTGCTTGGAGAAGAAGCGAGCTCCCAGTGCCTATGGGGAAGTTACAGAGAAGATGGAGTTGGACTCTGCAGTGAGTAAATTGAAACAGGAGTGATTCGGATAAGATACAAGGAAAAGACTTTTCACCATGCTGGGGTTGCTGGAGAGGTTACGTGGCCTCTGTCCGTGGAGGTTTTCAACACTCAGCTGAATCAAATGTTGAATAACCTGTGCTGACCTCAGAGGTGAGCCAGCTTTGGGGAGGAGTTGGTACAAGAGACCTTCTGAGGTCCCTTCTCCCTCAATTACTGTTTCCATGGCTCTGAGATCCAGCCAACCTCTAGGTGAAAACATCAGCAGCAGCTTGGTGGCAAGAGAGGGAGAGCTTTATTCTTCCTCTTCAAACTGAAGATTTACTGCTCCTCCCTGAAGATAGGCTTCAGTATTTAAACTGATTTCTCTTACTTTCTGTTGCAGTAGACAAGGGGAGCAGATGGTGGGTAATTTTGACTTAGTTAAGGAAAAGTAATATGTTAGAGGAATTTAACTTGTTTGCTAGCTGATGGTTAAGTATAGACTGGCTTGAGTCACACTTAAACCTTTAAGTATCTTTCAGGATTTGGTGGTTGTGTTTTTTTAAGGTTATTTTTAAGCCATTTTCTATTAAATGGGAACATTCTGTTTCTAGAGGCATGCCCTCAGTTTATTTTGATTTCAGTTGTAAAAACAAGCAGTACTTGCTAGTGGCAAGCTTGAGTCATCACCTTACTTAGCTAGAAACAAAGCCACTGTGTCAAAAGTTGAGGTGACATGGACAGTTGTCTCCTCGTGCTCACTAATGCCACCATTTTCTCACAATGAATCCACAAATTAAATGGGGGGGGAGGGGAGTTCCTCATGTTTTTACAAGTGGTGGGCATATGTAAAATGAGTGAGGATTCCTGTTTTTTCCCAGTATCCATGGCTCGATCGAATCAGTTAAGTCTTACATAAGGGGGAAAAGGGAAAGGGTTAAGTCTGCAGCACTGCCCCTGAAAGTATCACCAAGATCACTCTGCTTTTCGGGATCAGAGCAAGTATTTACCATTGCTGATTAAAAAGCCCATGTGTAAGAAATAAAACTTTACAAGTGCACTGGGAGATGCCTGCGTTTGCACTCTAGGATGTTTTTCTTTACCTAATGAGATATGCCTTGTAAATATATATAATGCGAATAAATATATAGTCATACCTAAGGCTTCTGAGGCGGAACAGTTTGAAGTTGAACTCTATTTTTGCTCCACCCTTGGAGCAGTGAGGCTTGTGCCTGGCATCACCATTTTTCTGTATTAAAATACCTGCTCGCTCTGAGCTGTTGCTTTGGTTTACACCCTGAGTGCTGCCAGCGTGCTTAGCTTTGGGCTGCATCACACGTGGTGCAAATCTGAGTCAAAAAGGTGAAGAGATCTCCAAGAGTACTGGAAGTTCATCCCCTCTTTTCTTCTAACAGATCTGTGCAAAAACCTGGTTCAGAAGCAGCTCTCCAAAGGTTTGTTCAGATGCGGAATTCTTTGTATTGCCATAAGCAAATTGGTCTTGTATTTGTACCTGCTGTCAGGCAGATTTAGTGTTCTCATTTCTTTACGGTGTGCACTGTTTCCTTCCCTGCTACAGGTTTGTGTTACTGCTGGGGCAAACTATACTTGTTTTGCTAGATGCTAATCCTGCTGTTAGCATTGGTTTTATATTATAGTGCTGAAGAAGAAACTTGTGTACTTAACCTGGTGGTACTGTGTTAAGAGTGGAACTGTTCTGTGTCTGGCCATGGTTCATTCTGCTTACTCCTGAGCTTGTCAGATCATGAGTAAAATCTGTGTGTTATCCCTAAACATCCAACAGGAAAGTTTCACTGTTTCATGTTCAGGTTTGGAGTGTTCTGAGAGATCTGTGTCAGAGACATTTAGTTCCAGCTTCAGGCTCTTGGACTGTTGGATTCTTGGCTTATGTGAGATGAGTACAATAAATATGATTAAAGGTTGGGGGCTTTACATTTCTTTCTCTGCAGAAGCCTTTAAGGTACTTGAGCACAGGTGTCTAAAGCCATTTGAAACTCTGCGATACCGTCTCTGGCTCCCTGCAGCCACTTTAAAATGACATATATTCTCCTGTGCTTTGTGCCATATGTGCAGTCATATGTTTTGGGTATGTCAGTCTGAAATGTTCCCAGACACCTGTGTTTGGATGCCTAAATTGCTTTCTAGCAGACAGCTTTTTGTCATCTTTTTCAGATGGTTATAACAGAAGAATACCTTGCTTTGATAGCTTTCAGGAAGGAGAGATGAAATAAATAGCAAGCTGAGAACTTTGGACCTGTAGAATAATAGAAGGAGTACATTGATTTAAAAAATCCCCAAACAATAGAGCAATCACTGGCTTGGCTTGGTATTGTAACATGCACAAAAGCAAAGCAACACAAGGAATTCATTCCTCACTTCCCATCCCCAGGGAAGCAGGGATCCATCACGAGTAACTTACCTGGAAAGACAAATGCCATCGTTCTGAACATCCCGCCTTCCTGCTTCCCCCAGCTTTATATGCTGAGCATGACCCCACAGAGTGTGGAACATCCCTTGGGTCAGTTGGGGTCACTGTCCTGTGTCCCCTCCCAACTCCTTGTGCAGGTGTGAGGAGCAGAAAAGGCCTTGACTCTGTGTAAGCTTCTCAGCAATAGCTAAAACATCGCTGAATTGCCACCAGTGTTGCCAGCATAAATCCAAACCACAGCCCCGTACCAGCTACCATGAAACCACCACGAACATAAAGCTTTTTACATTAATCTCTATTTTTTTCTTCAATTCCTGTATTAAAAAACTTTGCCTTTGCAGAGATTTATCTTTTTTAAGGTTTATTTACTATTAGCATTCTAGATGCCAGGATAACTCTGAACTGAGCTGTGGTCTGACTTGAGCCTGTACATGCGAGGCTGTGGGGTGTCAGATGAGACTTGGGGGAGTCTTGTTTTCATTTTGGTTTTTCTTATTTCTTCTCCCCACAGAACATGCCAAAGCAAGGAGGGTGACTGGGGGAGACTGCAGCAAGATAGGCCTGCGGTGGTTGGGATTGGATTTGAAGAATTGGTTATATCAGAGTATATTGTTTTATCACTTTTGGGGAAAGAACTGTTTGAAGCGGAATGGGCCCCACACAGGCATGATTTAAAAGAAAAAGTAATAAAGAAGAGCGTTTGGAAAGAGCTGTGGTTGCCATGAGGATGCGGACAGGCTTCCTTTGAGATAGTGTCTGTAAGTTGGTTGTGGAAATAGCTACTGTTGAAAGAGCGGGTGAACCATTGTACGTGGTTACGTGCAATGCTCCCTAGTGCTGAGGTTTGGCTGTTTGATTTCGGAGGCATGCTTTATAAAGTACATTGGTTTTGCAGCTGAGGGATAATTTAGCAGGTAGAAAATTGTCAAATCTTAGAGAAGGTATTAAAGTGCCTGGTTTTGTGTACAGTATTCCCAGAGGCTTTTTGTCCTTTCTGGGAAGCAAGAGAAAATAGAGATTGAAATTTCACATGTCCCAAGGACCAAGTAGGAAAGAAGATTTCAGCCATGAAGATCCCAGGCCATTTTGGAGAGCCTGTCATCGTATGAGATGTTAGCAACCATTGTGAACATTGCTCTTTAGCTCTGTGTGTGGCACTTTGTTGTGCCTGCTTTTACTTCGTCCTTTCTGTTCCCAGTTTATTGTTGTTTTAAATCTCTAAAAGGGAATAATGTTCCTTGATTTTATTGTAAGTGAGGTAATACTCGGGAATTTCAGATTAGAACCGTAAAAGAAAATTTTCAATTGAAAATACCCTTCGAAAATGATATC
>JANHGB010009927.1:0-13449 GCA_026283785.1 Coracopsis vasa | reverse complement strand
AGTAGACGAGAAAGAAAAAGTCCTTATTTTTTCCCCCCAAATCAGGAAGAGTTATTTGTTTAGAAGGGAGAAAAAAAAATATTAAAGAATGTTGGCCTGATAAACCCGTGATGATGATTATTGAATATGAGCTCACATCAACATGTACTCATCTCCAGCAAACCTAGTTGCATCTCAAGTTGTATGTGTGCTGTAAGGCCTGCTCAGGGTCCAGGCTGCGGTCTGAAATAGTTATCACTGTTACAGTTACTTATCCTCTTCAGTTCCAATTGAAGGATGCTTTTAAAGTAGTAGGATTACTGGAATATTTTTCTGAGGCATATGGCTTTTTGTATGGCACCGAATATGTAATTGTTTTTAACTTTTCTTCATGTTTACCGTTTTGGGCAGGAAAAATTCCACCTGAGAGTACACTGATTTTCAACATTGACCTTCTAGAAATTAGGAATGGACCACGATCTCATGAGTCATTCCAAGAGATGGATCTTAATGATGACTGGAAACTGTCCAAGCAAGAGGTGAGTGGGTTACCCTTCTGTGAGCAAAACTAACAGGATGGGATAGTGGAAAGGGAAAGCTTAACTTGAGGGAGGCATCTAAAGGTAAGTTAGATCTTTAGCTACTACTGTGCACAGAGCAACTCTGCAAGCAGAATACACAATATTTAAGAATGCTTAAGGCAGTTATTTTTTGAGTGATGCACAATATGGGTAGCTATTTGTTAGCATAACTACTGAACTGATACCACAAATGGTAAGACACCCAAAAAGTCATTGCTGGCCAGGTGATCATCAGTCGTGTGAGGAAGGGTGGGTCTTTGTTCTTGCTTGAAGATAACTTTTTTATGTTGCTGCTTTCCAGCTCTCTGCTTTTTTTTGACTTTGTTTTATGCCTTTTCATGTTGATATCTCTCCTGCTGAATGCTCTTGAACTCCTGGCTCAACAATTAAGCTCCTGTCTGTGCTTTGCCTTTCTTGCATGGCTTCAGCTCGCATATTTTCTTGCACCTTGCCAATAGATTTCTTTATTTTTCAGTATCAGCTCACCTTTAGTAACTAGCTTAGTGTAAATAACTGTTCCACTAGTCTGTTTAAAAGCTACCTCAAATCTTTGTCCTTCAAAATTGAGATGTCTAGAAATAAATCCTTATTAATGTAGTTCCCATGACAGCAGCAAACACTGAGATTGTGGACAGATTTCTGTATATATTTGGGATGGCTGTTTACATCTACTGGTTTGTTAAAGTGCTAGGATGTGAAAAAGCTCTTTGGGGGCCTGATCAAATTCGTAGCTAATAACTTCTGCCTAGCTATTTATACTTTACTGTATAGACACCAGATGACAGATTTTCCTGGCGCTTGTTTCAGTCAGATGCCATAAAGGTATGGCAACCAATTTCTTAGTTTCCTGTCAGTTATATTACTGGAGTCTTCCATCTCTGGTCGGGGCTGCAGAACCAGTCAGACAAGTATTGCTCTGGCAGTGGCATAGGAAGGAAGGTATCTATTGTCTAATAGTACAATCCTGGACATAGTAGCCCTCCTTTACACTGTAATAATCAATTCTTTCGTAAGCCTAAAAACATTCTCTCTCACCTTTTGTCTAATAGGTGAAAATTTACTTGAAGAAAGAATTTGAAAGGCATGGAGCAGTGGTCAATGACACCCAGCATGATGCTTTGGTTGAAGACATATTTGATAAAGAAGATGAAGACAGTGATGGGTTTATATCTGCAAGGGAATTCACATACAAGCATGATGAGCTGTAGAAAAGGATGGCATAATTTTTTTGACACAAATGGCAGTGACTCAGACTGTCCAGTTCTCTTGTCGACTTAATTCTGTGTTTTGGAGTTGACAGCTGCTGTCGGCAAAGAAACACTCTTTGTTTATATAAAAGAATTTCTGTTCATTATGTACAAATGTTTTAAACTATTTTAAAGTATGGAAATGTACCTCCTTTTATGCAGAAAAGACTTGCACATCAGTGTTTTTTAAATTTTGTATTAACTTATTTTTCAGAAGTGAAACAAACTTTCCTGTTATCAAATATTGTGAAAATCAAAATCCAGTTCAGTGCCTTTCTGTGATTTGTTTGTGTGTTTAAGATCACTTTCAGCGACTCCTTTATGTATGACTTCTACTCTGTGGCTAAATTACTTGCCCTTCCTTCTTGAGTGTCACTGGTTAAAAGCAGTGTGCTGACCTTGCTTTTTTTCCTGCAGATTTTAAAAAGATGTGCTAGAAAGGCATCAGCATCTCTTTATACAGCTGAGAAACTGATACAAAGCTGAATGAGATGAATGACTACCCTGTCCTGACTTTGCTCTTGAAAGTCTCTCTAAAGGGAAAGTATTAGTAACCAATAATTGTCTGCATTTTTCTTTAAATTACATGAACAAAATAGGAGTTAAATGTCAGACTTTCACTTTTAATGTCAGCAAGATTCTAGGAAATGTCTGTAATTTGGAAAACAGCAAATTATGCTGCAGTGCAGAGGTGACATCCTTTACATTTGTTTTGAAACTCAGAGCTTGCATTCATGAAGAAGGGTCATACCATTCCCTTCTCAAGTTTTGAGGGAGATCCTGAGCACAATGTTACAAGTCTGAAGTTTTCTCCCATATCCAGACGGGGAAGAGCATACTGACAGGAGGATCAGTATGGCCTGAAGAACAATCTGCATTGGCTTGCCTACTTTGTGACTGCCTGAGTTGCAGAACTTGTTTCATCATTGCCCTTTGCAGTATTTGCACAAGTAGTACACAAATGATGTGAATTTTAAATAATAAAGTGACTTTTTTAGAAAAATAGAGGCATGAGGTAAATGTTAATGCTGTGTTTTCATGAAGGAGGAGACCACGAGGATTTCAACTCCAATTTGCAGGTGTTAACTGTTTCTGGAGAGGAAGAATCATTTTGCAGTTTCCTATGGTCTCTTAAATGAGACGGCAGGGTATCTCAGAGAATGAATTTGTCTCTATTCTGGCACCTGTAACACATGGGTCTCTGAACACCTTCCACTAGACCAGGTTGCTCAAAGTCCCATCCAGCCTGGCCTTGAACACTTCCAGGGATGGGGCAGCCACAACTTCTCTGGGCAATCTGTGCCAGTGTCTCGCTGCCCTCACAGTAAGGAATTGCCAAGTGAGATTCTACATTCAAATGCTATAGATGAGGTAGGTATTTTCCCTGCCACCTAGTGTTGCAAGCAGGTATTAGAAGACTATCTTATTAAACAGTTTGACTGCGTATGGATCTTACAGGTTATTGTCTGTTTTGGCAGAAAAAATGTGTCAAGTGAAGGTATGCAATAGTTTGGAGTTTTGTTTTGTGGGGTTTTTTTTCCTTCTGGTATTCTGTGGCCTATGGCCTACTTGGAATTGTGGCCACCTATTTTGTTTTCAGTAACCTTTAGATCTTTCCTCAATGCTATCTAGTTTTCTTGAATGTTCCATGGCAGTGATTTTCACAGTAGAATAGTGTTGGAAAATACTTCCCTTTGTTTTTTAGGCTAGTTGCCAATCCTGATTCTTGTATTGTGAGAGAGTAATGAATAATTTAGCTCTTTGTACCAGTTGTGATTTTGCACATTGGTAATTTTTTCTCCTTGTAAAAAATGAAGCTTGCCTGATTTCAGCTTTCCCAAGGTTGCTTGCATGTTCTGTGCTGGGTATGTTGATTTACCCTATGGTCACCAGAGCACTTGGCATCTGGGGGCAACATGTCACACGTATATTGTTCATGTTGTATTGAGACAAAAGCATTACCAAATAGTTCTACTCTATTGACTACATGGGGAGCCTAGGCAATTAGCATAGCCTAGAGCAAGGAGGGCTGGTTGTGTATGAAGTTTACCCTTCAGGCAGCCTTGTCTAGGATGTGGGAACTGGCAGGTACCCAACCAAAGGGGAAATACTGTGTGTGCGCACTACTGAGAGAAGCAGAACTGAGACTTGCATTGGGTTTGTCATGGTTTCAGGTGACTGCAGTGTTTAGCGTGTTTTCTGAACATCTGGCTGGGGAATGAAAGCATAAAAGCATGAAATTAAACTTAGCCGAGATGACTGACCAAATATATAAAAAGCTAAGCTTAAAATGGGGTGCCAGTATGTGCCTTCAGTAAAGGGCAACTGTTGTTTCCTTTGTATTAAATAGGAGTTCGGAGCTGGTGAATGCTGTGAAATGCACATATCCATTATCTGCTGCTTAGGTTTTTAAAGCATTTCATAAAAATAACTTTCAGTGAACATGCAGGGAAGTTGTTCATGCCAGCAGGTCCAAGATGTTTTATTTGGTGTTGCATGTAGGTTTATACTGGATGAGTAGATGAGGTTTGGTTTTAGTGCTCTTCTTGGTAGCTGTGTTATTCTGAAATTGAACTGAAAAAAGATTTCAAAAGTGCAGAATCAGCAGCAGATTTGGGAAGCCACTTCAACATTTTTACTGTTTGCTATTGTTGCAGTCCTTCTGTGAAGATGAAGGGAATTTTTAGGTAGAAATAGCACTGCTTGTCTTAACCTCAGTTGCATCTGTTTGTGAGTCCACAGGGCATTGTGCTGCAGTGCCAGCAGGAGCCAGCTAGCTACCTGCGGGAGAGCAGGAGCAGGCAGCTGCCTGTCCGCTGAGGGGATGAGGAGTATTGGAATTTCAGTGGCACCCGGCAGCATTTTGGCTGGTTTGTGTGTGAAGTGCAAGGTGTACTGAAGAAGAAACAAACCCTCATTGTGTGTCACCAAAATGCAGCATTTGAAAAAGTGGAGAGGGTTCCATACAGTGCACTTTCCCACTGTTCTTAGAGCATCCTTAATACATTTCTTGTTGTTTTGTGGTTATATAGGAAAATATGTACTGATGGCTTTTAGAGCTGCAGCCTGTCATTCACAGCCACTACCTAATAATTACAGTGGGAGTTGCTGCCTTCTGTAGGTACAGAAGCAGCCTTCAGAGCTCCTTTTATTTGAAAATTCTTGATATGCAATGCAATGACACAAGAAAGCTTTTTGGCAAAGCATCAGGAATGGTGCTTATAATCTGAAATGTTCTTTAAAGCTTTCTTCTTCAAGATCAACTGACAAGGCAAACAGTGTTGAAAATGAAGGAATCACTTTATCGGGTCTTAAATCTTTACTTTTCAGTACTTTATGTCATTGTGCTGCCAATAACATTCCCAGGGTGGAGTTGTTTTGGTGAGTGCTTTATGTCACAGTCATAAAATTGCAGTGTTAAGTACATATCAAACTGCTACCATAGTTTCTTCTTCATGACATTTAGAACAAAAATGATCCATTGCATATTTTCTGAGTACTTCAGTGTAAAAATAGGTGGTACAGGTCAGCCTTTAAATTACAATTGTCTGTCATACATGCTCCCCACACACCCTATTGTTTCTGCTGTTAGATACAAGGTGGTTTATACCTTGATCCAGACATCCCAGTTTCAAATGGCAGGTAAGTATCAGCAGGATGGGGAGAGCTCATTGCTTTGGGGCTTTCTAGCAAAAAGAGAAAAATTCGAGGAAAAGGAGCAAAATTAGTGATGTGTTAGAAAGTTTTTGTATTTCTCACAGAGCAATGTGAGAAATACAAAAGGTTTTGTTTCCTAGATTCTCTGGCATCTGCTTACTTGGAAGAAAGAACACTGGCAGCCACTGATGCAGGTACTGCAAATAATGAGTCTAGTTCCTGATCTGACTTTGATTAGAAATCACTGCTTCAGCTAGATCCTATATGAATTTTTACTGTTAGGACAAAGCTTAAGTTCATACTTCCAAGATCCATTAGAGAATATTCAGGATAAGGTATGTTGAGTTTGCTTCTTAAAAATACATTGAGCCTCATCATAGAGCTTTACATGATAAAAAAAGCCAAAACCCAGTACCCCAAGCCCCCTCATTTGTCTTTAACACTGAATTGTTTTTAGTACCAGGAAAATAAAAACAACAAACCAATACCAAAACAAACAAAAACTGCATATATTTGTATAATCCTGGATAATTTTAGCCTCTCCTGAAAGTTAATCCTAGTGCTTACATTCTGTGCCCTGGTTTTCTTCTGGTACATAGGAAAAACAATCCTTTGACAAAAGGATATTTCTTTAGCCATCTTGCTTCTGTTTTTATGCTTGTGCTTGATTGTGTCAACAGTTTCACACAAGAAATGTTAATTGAAAAGCTCAGTAGAAACTTATCTATGTGTATGTACAAGGACAAGGACCTTCATTGCTAGCCCTCCCAGCCTGGAGGGAATTCAGATGGAACCACCTCCTATATCACACTTCTTCATTTTAGGAGGTTCTGTTCCAAAAGCAGGCTTGTTTAGCTAGGGGTTGCACCCATTTAGGAGCCATGGGGTATTTCTATCCTCTTCAATGATGTAAAAAAAGTAGGAGATGGGTTTTGCTGAGAAATTTGCCATGAACATAAGGGATAGTTTGAAACTTGTCGTGTAAGTAATGTGCAAAGTTTCTGAAGGCAACATTCCTAATGGATGGTTGGAAGTTGTTCACAGGGATAGTATTTTTCTTTTCCATTCTTTCCATTTTCTGCCTTTCCCACTCCTGTTTTTTCCTTCTTCCTCTCTCTGTTTTACCCTTTTCCTTTTTCATTTTGCATCTCCATTAGGTAAACAATGAACAAATCCAGTTTTAAAATCTGAAGAGCTGCTTGTGGAAAGCTAGTGTAGCCAGCTCTTCAGAGCTTTCCAATTCCCAGTTATGTTTCCCTCTAAAAAATCTGAAACTGATGCTAACTACCATTAAGAACTGCTCTTCATATTAGATACAATGCTTCTAATTTCTAGTTTGTGTCATGCCCTGCTTAAGGAGATTAAATGATGCAGGATAATTGATTCTCATCTGGGAGTCAGACTGAAAGCATTAAATCAATCCTGTTCTCTTACATGTTACAGCCATTGAGATTTCTTTAAAGCAACTGATGTTTCCTCTTCTTCCTCTTTCCCTGCATAGTGAACTAGGTAATGCCTATTTATTTTGCGTGCTTGCTCTGCTTTCTCTCTGGGAGTAAATAGCACAGCTTAGCTCTTGTCCTTCTAGTCTGCTGGGATATATCTTTAGAGAACAGGTTTTCATTCCATAAATACAATGCAGAATGTTTTTGGTGACCCTGTGTCCATCTCTGGGTACAGAATCTATAGGGCTATAGCTAACAGACTAATCGGAGTTTAAAGAAAATTACTACCTGCTGGGTTTTACTCTCAGCACAGCCGACCACTAAGAGAGTAAGACTAGCGATGTTCCTTCCTTCCAACAGAAGGTAAGGATTTACATTTGCATACAGTATTGTGGCCCTTATGTGCCATCATGTCCTCATTGTTAATGTCGCTATTATTAGGTTAAAAGCTGGGCTTAACATAGTCACATGGGCATTGCATGTAGGCTTGCACTCTGAAATAACGCGGTGCTCTGCCCCTGCAGAACTCAGTCTGAAGCAAGGCTCCCAGACACGTCGTGCTTGTCTTGCAGCTGACAAATGAGAACAAGCAGCAATGGGAGCACATACAGAGCAGAAACAGCCGATGCTCCTATTCAGTTGGTACCACATCCTGTTATTGCTAACCTGAGCCATAGCACCCTTTGGGAACAGCCACAACCAGCCCTCCATCCAGTGGTGGAGCTGTGTGAAGGGGGGCTGGTGAGGTGGGCTCTGGAACACCAATTAATATGCTCTGCCAGATCTCTGGTGGCTTTGAGCTTTCACACCTTGCTTCTTGAGCAGGCAGCTGCAGGAGGGCAGCACAAGGATATGTCAGTGCCAGGTTTGCGTTGTCACACCACTGCCTGGGGGTAAAGCCAAGAGCAGCCTTGGGGCTCTTGCGCTGGGGGGATATCACAGATGAAATAGGCAGGGGAATAGCTCTCTGTACTATCCAGATTTTCTTGCCTGGCATCCACATCTAATATAAGGAAGTTTAAAAACTCCTGGGTAATTTATTGTAGACATCTCTTTATTAAAATACGTACATAGGGAATAACATGCAAACAGCTTGTAATGTACAATACAGTTTGAGCTTTGTTATTTTCCCCATCTATGAACTACTGTTTTCCAGTTGTATGTTGTGGACAAGGACATTTATGTAAATGTGAGATCTTTTATGACTGAGATACTCAGTTGTAGACATTTAAAAAGAAAATGCATATTTTCCTGTCCCTTGGAAGTGCAGGAGTGAAAAGGACTTCTTTGTTTTGAAAGTCTGAAGTATGTTATCAGAGGTCCCTTCCCACCTGCAGATATCTGCCACTTCCATGAATAAGGAAAACTAATCATCGAGGCGAGCTCCTTAAAGCATGCCACTGCTCACAGCCCCCAGTGTATTGTATATGGGAGGGGAAAAAAGGTTGCTGATGCTGACACATGCATAACTTTTTAAGTGTACTCAGCAGACCTGTTGCTGTGGTAACTAATCAGAAGATTCTAACCTCCCCTGATTGAGTGGTGTTTGAACTGCAGCAGATGGCTGATAAATCACGTAGTGGAATTTTCTGTCCCTTGAATTACTGTCTGATATTTTCCCTAAGTGCTGTGGTTTAATTTACAGCAATTTATGCATGGATTATTCAGACCTGACAAACTAATGCAAAAT
This sequence comes from Coracopsis vasa, assembly GCA_026283785.1. Taxonomy (NCBI): domain Eukaryota; kingdom Metazoa; phylum Chordata; class Aves; order Psittaciformes; family Psittacidae; genus Coracopsis; species Coracopsis vasa. The sequence continues at coordinate 4,850 of JANHGB010009927.1, read as the reverse complement.
GCAAAGCTGCTTCAGGTATGTAGTCACTTTATTGAACTCCTGTATCACCTGCATAACACTAGAATTGTTTTTTTGTCTTAGGTATTGATGTTCAAGTTGTTGCAATTTTATGAATAATGCTAAGCTGAGAAACACTATGCTTGAATTTTAATATAATTTTAATAAAGGGTAACTATATAGCACATTGTTACTACAGCACATTTCTTGCAGAGGGAAGAGAGACACCTTTTCCAGTTCATCGGTCTGCTACAGCATTTCTGTACAGGCAGCATTGTAACAATGGAAGCATATATGAAGATTAAACAGGGTCATTGCAGAAGAAAGCAATGCTGTTGTCTTTATTTTCTGCTTCTTTGTTGTCACTGCTGGCTTATCTTCTCAGGATGACAGGTTTCCTTTTTCCACCCACCTCAGCTGTTTATGAGTCTTAAGCTATTGTCAACTGGTTTAGCCTCATTGTTACAGGTTCTGTTCTAACACACTAAAAAAAGCTCCAGGCTCACAGATTTTATAAGCCAATACTAAAAAATGTGTCTTGTGATACCTTTTAGAGTTATGAAAATAAGTATGTTGTCACTGGTTACTGTAAATTAAAACAAGGAAAAATACAAAAATTATGAAAACAATTCAAGAAACTGATACTTTTTTTTGTAAATCATTACTCCAGAAGGGAGCAACCTTTTTGAATGGGCAATGGAGCAGCTTACTTGTGTGGTGCAGTGCTGTTCCTGATACGTTTCTAGACTCTGAGTCCTTGCAGCACTGCATCTTCTGTCCCTGTGACACAAAGTAGTTGTGTTCTGTCATGTTACTCCTGCAATGAAGAAACTAGTCACCTTCTGTGGCTCATGAACAAGAGCTCGACACCTTAGCCTGCTGTTGTGCCTACAATGACATCTTATGTACAGCTGCAGCCGTTTCCATAGATTAATCTTCAGTGGTGTAATTGGATAAAGGGGCTGTAGCCATGATTTCTCTTTTGGTTTCCATTTTGAACATTCACTGAGCCGAGCGGGTGACATCTTTACTTCACATCAGAATATTGCATCTGCCACCCTCTTTCTTTGTTGCTGCTGAAGCCATCTTCAGCATGGGAAAAGTACTATCAAGTTTCTGCTCCAGACTGGAGAATATGAATATGATTATATACAAAACCCAGAACACCCAAGTACTATTGATAATTTTGTTCTTTAACATTATTTTAAGACATCAGTTGAATTTACTGGTTTATGGTGAAACTATTATCTAGGGTCTTGCAGGGGTTTTCAATGTTGCTAACTCTACCTAAGACATATAAGAAGTTATTTTATTCTTATCAGTCACTGTGAGAGGAATCATTTAAATTTAGTGAGATGCCTTTATGGGTATAAGATTAGAATTCTGACATAGCAGCAAGTAGGTTCACTTACTCTGTACAACCCCTAAAAATCGGTTCATCTGATTTTTAGGTACTCCAAATCAGTGCTCCATTGGAGAGAACAAGACTAAGACAGTGGCTTGGAACAGCGAAAAAGAATATCGACACGAAGGCTTTCTTGGATACACCACCCTTTTACCAAAATCTATCACAGTAAATTTTTAAAATATAATTTCAACTCTTAGATGGTCTTTTTCACCATCTGCATTAAGCCAACTTCTTTCATTCTAAACACTGCAGAGAAAACCAGTTCCATCAGCAATATGCCTGCGTGGCTGCTGTCTTGAACTTGCAAAAGAAAGTATTTTGGAAATGACAAATCAAAGATTAGTGCTGCAGCGCCTTGAGGATTTTTGGGTACTAGTTCTGCTGAATAGGGTTTGATCTCAAACTAAAGAAGTGTTTAAAAAAGAACAAAAATAAACTGTAACTTAAGCTGTATGTTGCTGTATTTGCCTTCTGGTCTCTTCCTTTCACAGATAAAACATGGAATAAAGGTTCTTTGAAATTCTGTTTTCTAAAGATGTGTCCTTCCTGTGCTCCTTCTTTGATGTTTCATCCAATTGGAAACTTGTTTTTTGTAGAAGAAATAAATCACTTTTTAATATCCATAAATTCTGCTGCTATGTTATTAAAGACAAAGAGCAAATAATCAATAAACAAGCATTGCAGCTTTGTCCTGATTGTTATACTTTTGTATTTTCTGTTTACACAGCAATCTCCATTCAAAGATTTCATAGATACAGCTGTGAGTAAATGCTCTCCCCATTTCATGGATGAGGTAATCTAATTGCTATGAGGTTACAAGATTTATTCAAAGCCAAGCAGCAAGTTTATTGCAGAACGACACACCCCAGACTTTCTTAATTCCCAGGACCATGTTCTAACCACTCATCCTTGCTACTTCATGCAGTTTATGACAGCTTGCACAGAAAGGAAGCCTCAAAGATTTCTGTGTCACCAGTATGTAATCATTCTGTAGACTGTCTAATAATTCTTAGGTAGATTATACTCAGACATAATCATTTCCAGTGTAATTAGAGAATAGACTTAGTCATCTAAGTGAGCATAACATGGGTAATGCAAGTGGTGCGTTATAGGATATAATTTAAACCTCCTTTTAAATTGCACCTGCTCTTTTCATCGGCTGTCTTTCCGATTCTAAGAAGCAAGCTGCCTGTGACACAGTTAATCCTTGATGTAACTCCAGAGCAAAGAATTTGGGTTGTTATGTTCAACTGAAGTTGTTATGATTAAATTGGTATAAATTCCTCAGCCTTTCAGTGATTCAAATCACCTTTCAGTTAGGTGTTGTAAGTAGGAGATATCCAGCCTTTTTTCTATTGCAACACACATTGAACTGTAATTCTGATGACAGCAAACTTGATAACAGAGGAAAACAAAGGTCTTGCTTAAAATACATAACAGAAAATCTTAGAGTATGAAGGGCCCCATGTTGCTGATGATCAGCCTGGCGTTTAAAAATGAAAAGCATTGGTCTTAAGTAATAACTTCTAAATTAGTCCCTATTCAGGTTACTGATATACCCCCAAAAGGTGCAGATGCCACAATGTTTCACATTCACTGGGATTTAGACGGGGAACAGCAAATTATTTTCTCTTTTGGTTATATAATGAAGTTACAACTTCTGGTCTGTGATTCAGTTTCACAGCAAGTGTCCAAAGCTTGTCCATAGTTTCTGAACACATGCAGACCCCTGGATCCTTCTGCTCCTTGTGGTGTTGAGAGGAAAGTCTTTTTGCTGCATATGATTCCAGGATTTTTCCTTCTAAATTTCCTTTTCATGTAGGATCCCATTCGCAAATCCTGCCTGGCATTTTGGTTTTCTTTTGCCAGATTACTAAACAAGATCTATTGATCTAATAAGCAGTGTGATATATAAGCGTCTTGATTCCTACCTTGTAGGAGTGCATCACATGTAGTACTAACTGAAATTTGGACTCTCAGTCCCGTGCTTTTTGTGGCAGCTGCTTCTGCAGACATGTTAGTAGTCTGGCTTGCCCCTTGTTAATGAGTTAGGCTCCTGAAGAGAAATAGGAAGAAAAGCAAATATCCTGAGGAGCCCAACTCTGATCACTCAGCCCAGTTGTGGAGGACATGCTGACAGGATTCTTCCAGGTAGTTAGTTCTGCTGGCAAAAAGCATTAAAACCTGTGAAATGAGGCAATAGCTGAGTGTAAAACCTCTCAGACTTAGGTACAATGCTCTTTTATAGATTTCTGTATTTTCTGTGCCTTCCCCAAGTTCTATGCTGCTGCACCAACCTAACACACTTGCTCCTTCCTGCTCTGGCACTGAAATGCTCTAGCTTTTAATGCTCTTTGTTTTGTCTACTGTCATCCACATAGCTTTGCCTTTCTGACCTTGTCACCAGCTTCCTTTTAACCCTTCCATCTTCTCATCAAACATATCTGTCAGTCTCCTTCACACTAAGTGTGTCTGAGGCAGGCATTGGTGCAGAGTGCAGCAAGGTTCCTCGGTTCCTTTCCTTGAAGACAGAGATAGAAACACAAAGGTGATGTCTCACACCAGCAAATCATATTTGTTTTCCTAAACCAAAGCAGTTTAACCGAGTAGCTGGGGACACGCATGGTTAAACCTAGCAATGAAGCTACTCTCACCTCTGTATGAAGGCACAGGTTGTGTGCTGAACAGACCGGACAGCTCCACTTGGCAAATGGAACAGGCCATCCACTCCATGCACGACAGTCGAGGGATGCTGTGCTCTGTGCGATGCCTCACAGGGATGGTCAGTGGCACCTTGCTCTAGGCCTGGCAGTGCTGGTGTTGCTGTACCCCAAGAGCTGAGAGGTCCCCAGGGGTTCAGCTGCTGGAGGGGCAGGACCCCACTGTGATGCTTCTCAGGTGCCCTGCAGAAATGCCCCTGGCCATGAGGTCATCCTCATAGCTTTGTCAGGTTTGGTGGACTCCTTGTCTGGGGGGTTGACTGGTTAATGAGGTAGCAGCCACATTTTAAATTGCCTGCTTTATTTACTCACTGCACTTACCCTGTGCATGAGGCAGAGGGACACAAGTTACCCACCCAATTATATGACGAAAACTGAATAAATGAGCTTTTACTCTTCCAACACCTAATGTGAAGGAAACAATTGTGCCCCCCTTGGTCCCTTAGGGGCTATAGGACGACGCATGTACCACTCCCTATCCATGCATGCGGGACACGGATGCCTCTTCTCGGCACTTTGGCGGCCTTTCCTTTGGCGCGGTGTTTGAGGGTACAATCACCCACTCAGCGGGGCACCGGCCGCCACCACCTCTTGCCCTGAGGGCAGCAGGCGTCCGTCAGGAGCCAGGACCGGCGCTGTTCCTCAAAGCGGGGGACTTGAGGGAGACGCCGGAGAAGGGCAGGAGCGTTCCCCGCGGTGCAACCCTGGCGGTGGTCGCGCTGTGC
>JANHGB010009925.1:0-55986 GCA_026283785.1 Coracopsis vasa | reverse complement strand
GTTTTGCTGAATGTAGTGCTTTGAAAGGTTGCATTTCAAGCAAGAATCTTTTTTCAGTCTCAGATTCTAACCAAGGAAACATCATATAAAAGAAATTCGAAGTCCAGACCTATATCCAACAATCTAATTTGTTTATGCTAAGATTTTTACCGGCATTTCAATGACAATCCAAATCAGCTGTATACAAGATTGATTCATACATTCTCAGACACACATTAATACATATACAGTGGTATACATACTCATACATATATACACATGCATATAAGCATGGTATAAATGCATACAAAGTCTCTGACAAAGGGGATGCAAATTATTTTCAGTAGGCTTATTTGACTTAATAATAACTCATTGATTTCTCTTCCTTATTGAGGGCTGATAATAGAATAGCCCAAGGGGAAGAAACCATGCCAGGATCCTAGATCAAAGGGGTTAGCTCTTTGCTCACATAGGTGCTGTATCCATGGCGCATTTCCAAGTAAAAGTGCCTGCAGCAACGTTTGCTAATTACAGGTTGTGTTCTACTGTTTCCAAACAGGATGAAAGTGACAGAAGTTTAACTGTGAATAATTACACACTTGAATAAGTATGTGATTAGCCCTGTTTGTTGTGGTTGGGACTAGAGTGACAGGACAAGAATGGAGTGATTGCATTATTTACAGCTTAATTGTAGACAAGTAATTACTTATGTAAGCTGGTGCTGTGGGGTCAGGGAATACATGCCTGAGAATGACTAGTATTTGAATGGAAACTTTGGAAAGTGGGTTTCCAAATGATATAGCAGAAATGAAAATTCTATGCATTTATCTAATTATGGAGGGGGTTTCTTGAATTAAGTGTCTTGGAATGTTAAATGTCTTGTTATTTTGAAACCAAGGATTAGATGTAATCTGTATAAACCGTTGCTTCCAGCCTAATAAATCACAAATGCCACCTAGTGGTTTTTCCTATCTAGTGAACCATTGCATGCTCGAAAAATACCCCCAAAACAAAAAAAACAAACAAACCAACTAACCAAACAAACAAAAAATAAAAACAAACAAAAAAACACATCCATTGATGTGCATATGAGTGATAAGATTGTCTGTGAACACTTTCTTCCATTTAATTCTCAACTACATTTTATTTACATTGAATCAGATTGTGAAAATGTTACGTTGGCAAATAGTAGTGAATAATCCTATTAAATTGTAGCTAAAACTCCCTGTCCTGGAACTGTGTTTTAACTTTGTGTTTTCCTCCCAGGTAGAAGGTTTACAAAGGAAGATTTACAAAGGAAGACCTTAAATTAGGAATATTGTTAGCTAAGTTAAATTTAATTATGTCAGTAAATTGCGCTAATTTATTAATATTTGCCTAAGTTTGCTCATCCAAGAAAATAAAGACTTCATTTTTCACCTGTGCGCTCCATTTCCAGAATGGCAAAGTATGCCAAAACAAGAATCAAGGTCTGGTGAAAAAAGGGGAAGAAGGGGGGGAAGGGATAGGGGATAAGTGAAGAAAAAGAGAAAGAAATAAAAGACCAAGCTGATCATTTCATGAGGAAAAAAAAACCCCAAACCACTATGACAGACCTGTTTCTTGAGCTGTCTGTGCTGTTAGGTCCTTTTGAAACTCACAACAAGGAATTTACAGGATCAGAATAAAAAGTTTATTAGTAATAATCATGGTACCTTGTTAGTGCTAGGTCTCTACCTTTTCATATCTTTGCAAAGAACAAAGAACTAATTACATTCCATTCCTAATGCATTTTCATATTCGAAAAGGGTTTTGCAATTGTTAACTCCCTCCAGCATCCGCCCCCGTTTCCCTGCCCCAGACACCAAGGGCTCAGAAATCTCAAAAGCATTACAAGTTGACTGTTGTGCACCAGTGCAAACAAGTATTTTATTAAGAACTCTCATTTGTAACCTGATTCAGCAAACAAGTATATATTGAAACTTAAAATTTCATAATTTGGCACAGTTACTTTGCCACAATATCTAGAAAAAAATTTGACTACTTTCAAAATTTTTTGAATAGTTAATTTGCTTTGGGAAAGTGTGATTAAAGTGCAGTTGTCAAAAATTGTCAAAGCATAGGTAGAAGTATTAAATTAACCAATTCCTCGCCACTCACTGGCAAGATGTACACTCCCCTGATTTCAAATCTTGAAAATAAAACCAATGATAATTTACAATTAAGCAGCGTAGCTGTGCATAGACAGCTACATGAATGTTTTATGGTGTAAAATATTCAAAGATATGCATTTAAATAAAGATTTCTAAGGAAGCCTAAGGTTATGCATGTGCACATGAAAGTTTAGTGGTACCTAACTGCACGAGGTGCTTTATCTCCAAAAATTAAGCAAGGCTAAGTAAACTGAATCTGCGCAGAGGTGTTCTCAGAAACCTTTGTTTCACAAGTGCAACGTTGTGGAGTGGGGACGATACACTCATTTTTACTTCAGACACATTACCAATACCACCTATTAGTAAATATTTTCTATGTATGTTCTGCATTCCTTGATGGCTTGACCTGACAACCTTCATATGCCTCAATCCTTATATACTTTTAGTGTATGTTTATCTTTAAAAGGGAGAATAATTTTATTAAATTAATGAGATCAAGTCTAGTTGTTGCAGAGATTTTAGTATAATAACTGTATATTTTTTTAATGTGATGGAAAGGAAGCAGAGGTTCAAGAAAGTTAAGTGCTTTCCTCTCCCAAGGTCACACAACAGCCCAGAGAGAGAATATGGTACAAAATTTCACCTCTGTTCTTGCTTCTTTTCTTTGTGAAGGCTACAGTGTTTTTCAAAAATAGAATGATTGTAGTTAATGAAAAGGATAGCTGACACACCAGTATGGGCATTCACTTTCTTAAAGGCTTAAAATTAAAAATACACTCTAATGTCTCAGGTCTGTTCCTACTGTTATTATAACATGGAAAAAAAAAAACCCACAAAATACCCCAAAGCCTTGTTTACCTCAGGAAGCTTTTTAAAGTTGAAAGAGATAACTTTTTTATCTGAGTAATTCCTCATGGGCATACTTGATTTTATTTTCGTTTTGTTTAGTAACTGGTGTGGGAACTCTGTATGGTCTCATATTACTGATCACTGAGTGGAAAGAACCCCCGAACATACCAGTCAGAATAAATGCTAAATTGCTACCAAGTGTTATAGAATAGCTTGTCCTTTAATCATGCACTTTGAAGTTCCTTAAAATAACATAGTATATAGAAAAGCCCATACTGTACTTTAGAATTCAACCTGAGGTAATACAAGACAATTTTTAAAGTGTACGTTGTCTTACAGATTTGCTATACATCTTTGTACAAAGAAAACAACAGACAATAGCTTTTGGTCACGTAGTTTAGAAAACAAGAGCAGCTTTTCCAGGTGGACAGTTCCTTGTCATGGGATATAGGAATGTATTAAGATTCCATGACTGCAGTAGGTTATTAATGACACTACTAATAATAGTAATTGGAATCTTATTAATTTTTCTTGACCTATACTATTCCTAGCTCTCCTCCTGTTTCTGCTTACTCATGCTTTTTCTTTCTTTCCCCTCATTTCCCTCATGTATGCAGATTTGTTATGGAAAGTAAAATTAACAGAGATCTGGTAATAAATCTTTCATGATGTTAATTTTGTTTCTCACATTTCTTCCCTACTGCTTTATCACCTGACTTTTTTTGAAATATATATGCCCAATAAGTATATTTACTTGGAAACTGTTATGGACAAGGACTATGCTGTACTGTGAAGTACCTAAAACAAGCTTTCAACTGGGTTTTTTTCCATATTATTCCCTCCCTGACCTTCTCTGTGTGCTGGTTGGGGTATTTCTGGCTGTTTTGGTGGGGATTCACTGCAGACTGTGCTGGAACCAGCTATCTAACTCCCTCTCAGCCTCCCAGATGTAACACAGCCTTCCCACCACCTCCTGCAGCTCAGCCACCTATACATGTTTCTTGTAAGTATTATGTTGTATTTAAAAGCTGGACTGAGGTCTCTAGAAGTAATCAATATCTTACATATTACTAGCTAACAGTACAATGCTGTTTGTCTGTGTTCACTTTTAATTGAAATGTGTTCATACCTGGCATCTCATATCAGTAAACTTTAAGCAAGATCCTTACAAGATCTATTTTTGTGAGTGCCTATTCACAGTAATAAGTAGAGAAGCGAGTTTCACAAGTCACTAACAGCTTTGCTGCAAGTCCACACTTAGGTGTGGATAGAACTAAGACCTTTAATGTTATCTCATCTAATACTAGATTCCCGTTATTGGATTTTTCACATAACTTTAACTAAAGTTGCATTGGGCTAACAGAATGGGTCCTGTGGTCATTAAATCATGATAACCATATAGTCTAGGATCCCAATCCACAGTAGTCACCTGCCAAGATCACGCTAGAGCATGAGCCTTTGGTCTCAGATTTATTTACTCTAATGAGCAAATACCTTAAGAAAGCTTCACTGCCACTTGATTTCTTGATTTGGCCAGCTCTGTGTATTGATTCCTTTTCTTTATTTAATTCAGAGAATATCTTGAGTTGGAAGGGATCCACAAGGATCACAGGGTTCAACTCCCTGCTCCTCACAGGACTACCTAAAGCTGAATTATACAACGAAAACAATCATTCAGATGCTTCTTGAATGCCTACAGGTGTTCATGACATGGTGCCATGACCACTTCCCTGAGGAATCTCTTTCAGTGACTAAACAACCACTCTCAGTAAAGAATCTTTTCCTAATGTCCAGGCTGAACTTCCCCCTATGCAGCTTCATTCCATTTCCTTGTGTCCTATTGCTGGTCACCAGAAAGACAAGAGCAGCACCTCCGCCTCCTCTGCCCCCTTAAGGTAGTTGTAGACTGTGATGAGGTCACCCTTCAGCATCCTCTTCTTCACACTGAGCAAACCAAGCAACCTCACCAGCTCCTCATAAGCCTTGTCATTGAGGCCTTTCAGCATCTTGGTTGCCATCTTCTGGACACACTCTAGTAGTGTAATGTCTTTCTTACATTGAGGTTCCCAAGAATTGCACACAGTACATGAAGCGGCGCCATACCAGTGTAGTGTAGAGTGGGACAACCACCTCCTTCTACTGGATAGCTATGCTGTGCTTGATGCACCTCAAGACAGGGTTGTCTGTTTTGGCTGCCAGGGCACACTACTGACTCATATCCAACTTGCTATCAACCCAAAGAAGTCAAGAAATTATAATGAAGACTGCTTAAATACATATGATACCTGTAGTTATTAACTATGTTGATAATTGTTATGACTAGGAAGTAAGAGGAAACTAGCTTTGCCAGGCCAAACATGGAAGATTGGTGCCCTTAAAACCCTTTTGTCGAAACAGATGAGATGGATGTAAGAAAAGGGACAAACAAGGCAACTGAACTGTATCCTGTCAGCAAGGATCTTTCCAGGTCTTTGGTGAAGGTAGCATTGCAGGTAGAAGACAAGTAGATTAATTAACTAGAAAGGAAAGTTATGTTTCAGCAACAAAGAGAAAGGTGGATTAAGCAGGAAAGGGAAAGAAGGGGAAGGGGATTGAGAGGCGGGGAAGGGGAGAAATAGAGAACTCTAAGACCTGGATTAAGATACAACTGTGTCTGCTTTTCCATTTTTACACATTGTCTGGCATTTTTCTTTAGCTAAGTGGCTAAGAGATGGGAGGAACTCAAGGTACACTGTAAACTCTTCCTTTCACTAGATCAAAAGGTTCTCTGTGATAGAGATTATGCAAATCATCATTAATTTATAAGACAATTGAAATTGTCTTACTGTCTTTAATTTAAGATTTAAATTAGTGGAGCTATTCACCATTCAAAAGACACACAATAGAATAAATTCTACTTAATTGCTTCCTCAATGAACCTACTTTCCATTCAGCCAATGATGACAGTTTTCACTACTTATCAAAAAAAAAAAAAAAAGTATTAAAAAAACCCCTTAAACAATCAAATACTGACTGGTCATCCATTGATTTAGGAGTCCAGAAAATTGGCAGAAAGTAAACTCCTTTGCATTCTAACCAGCCCTCAGAGATCAGAGGAGCTGGGTGAAGCTAGGCATAATTTCCAATTATAACTAATTTGACACTGTACATCCAGTCACATTCAGCAAGAACTTCCACAAGAAATACCAGTTCATGAATTTTGAAGCAACAGATTCCAAATCGCAGTTGTTAAATTCACTTACTGGATTCTTAACTGCATTAGCGCTAAAAAACAAAAGTAGCCAGTGATTAATTGAGCTTATATGGGAAAAACAGTTGCTAATTCATTACGTTTAGTTCCACCCAGTTATCACCAGGTGTAGTAAGAGGCAAAAGTCTTACCAAAGACATCCTTGCTGTGGGGAGGAGGAGGAGCACAAGCCCATCAACTTGCTTGCAAAGTAAAATCATACACTCACCCCCTACCATGAAGGAGTCCAAATGCCAAATTTATACTCTTGAGAGAGATGGAGGTGCAACTAGTCAAATCACCTGTTACTGCCATCACAGGTAGTGGTGGGGGCAGTCCATTTCTCTCACTTATATCATGAAATATGTTGGCATTCTTGTCTGAAATGCTTTTAAATGTCTCCACTCACAAGTACCTCTTTTACCACATAAGATTATCAGTAATTGAAAATATTAATTAATGAATATTTTTACACCTAGAAGTTACATTTGCTTCTTCCTAGCTCTTGTGGTACAATGTATTATTTTTCTTCAAGATATATTCTCTCTTTTCAGTAGATCTACTCCAGTTGAACCCTTGGTTTTGGGTCTCTTTCTTTTTTTTGATCTCTTAACCCGGATATTCATATAGTTCTCTGTAAAATTCAACTATGTATTATGGTACTATATACATTAAAAACAAATATGAAGTTCAAAGGTTTTTTCTGCTGGTCTAAAAGCATGGCACATCTCTGTAAGTGGAATCACAAGAGAATAATGCATGTAGGCCAGGCACAGACTGAAATACATCATAGAAGAAACAACTTTTATTAATATATCCATCAATACTATCAGATGAGAAGAAATCAAAATGCATCTGAGATCTACTTTTAGTAGATGTCAAACAACTTTGAGCTCTTTTGCATGTCATAATGAAAACAGAACTGCAGGGACCATATCAGGGACTTCACTGTGAAAGTAAATCACTTCAACTGTGGAAGTTCATGAGTATTTTAACATAAATTTCATCTGTTTGAAATAAGATTTAACCTCTTTTTTAAAGGGAGATCTCAGACTAAACATATATTTAATATGTATCATATATATTTTGAGCCTTTAGCAAATCCATTCATTTTATTTTGTTGGAGGGAGAAACTTTTCTATTAGGAGCTACATTACAGGTGCCTGAAGTATAGCTCTTTTTTTTTTGGGGGGGGGGTTTACTTTAAAAACAGCACATAATGTAAGAGATGTCAGACTGGAAACTAGTTTTTTTCTCACTGCCTATACCCATTCCCAGGGTACCATCCCTCTCACGCCTGTGGCAGTGGATATATTTCACTTTTCACTTCTTGTTGCTTTTCAATGCTAACAGTAAATAAATGAAAATGCCTTTTCCCTGGTCATTCCGCTAAATGTGCTCACTGCCTTTGCTTATCTAGCATGTAGGCAAGTTGGCACTCTTCCCAGCATAAAGAGCATATAAACACTGGCAGCTACAGGGATGTGGCACAAACAGCCAAGCTCATTTTCACAAATGGACACACAAGCCCTTAGGTCTCTGTCAGAGATTCTAAACCCCAGAAAGTATGCCAAACAGCTGTTCTGCTATTGTCGCAACTTTGCTTTCACTGGGCAATAAAACAAGTATTGTTTGCTTTTTGTAATCACTATGTTTATATCATCTTTGCAGTTGATACAAACATTGAAAATAGCTGGTCACAATATCCTGGTACTGAAAAAAAACATTGAAAACTAGCAAAACTTATAAGAAACCCAATATCCTTTCTATCTGTTACCACTGTCTCTGGGGAACACATTGCAAAGTTATGCTGACTTTACATGTTTGCCGTTTTCAGGTTTCTCTCTTCTTTATTAGGAGCCTGAGTGAAGGGTAAGAAAGTTCTAACTAGATTATTTACTGCAATGTTGCCATTGTAACTTCTTTTTGGCAGTGTGAACTTACACAAGTGTATTATAGCTTCCGTAACTATATTTTTTCCTGCTAAACTCTTCCATGTTCAACTCTTCAACATTCTTCTGGTAATTTTTCAGATTTTACTTTTTTGGGGTAATTCAAGTAATTTACTTTTCCAGAGATGTGTCTCAACAGTGTTTTGTACAATATAATTATGCTTTTTATTTTAACATCCCTTCTCTCTACTCTGGTTATTATTTTATAGATCTGTGTGATTTTTGGTCTTTTGCTTTCTTTTTGATCAAACATAAATTATTTCGCACTAGTTCTTTTTATAGATCTCTCAGGCTAATGCCAAAATATTTCTTATATAACAGTTAATGAAAATTCATATAACACAAAGCAGGTAAAGAATCACAAGCCAAAGCATGTTATGATGCTAATGTAAGATTTTGAAAAGCTAGACTCCATTAACTCTTGGTTATAAACTCCTTATATGACCTCATCTGGGCATCTCCATTACTAAGACGATCCTGACATTTTCAAACACAATGATGCTTGAGTTTGCTTACCTGGGTATTAGGGTTCATAGCTTCAGGATATGAGACCTGCCATGTGCCAAAGTAGGATCTGGTGGAGCTGCTACACCAGAAAAAGCTTGATCCTTATCCTGAAGGGAGCACTCTGAGATAGTGGCAAAATATATGCCAGAGGAGAAGCCAAGGTGTAATCCTCACTGTAGCCTGTCAGTTTTGCTCTCAGTGATGTCAGAAATATGATTTTAAACCACTGGTCAGTCTGAAAAGGACAAATTGGAGTTATTTTCCTGCACCTCCCTTATTTATCTTACTTTCATTGCATCAGATATCATACAAAACTTGAAGTTTTCTGCCCTACTGAAAAATAGCTTACTCAGTTCTGCAAAAACTGCAGAAATTCCACCTTCCTAGAAACAGAGGCTTTAGGAGATTTTTCATAATTTGGGACATTTGATGTAATTCATTTTATCACCCCCCTTAAATAAAATTATAATACAGGTAATAGGTGACACAGGGTTATTTCCTCAAACAAAATTAATTATTTTCATTCTGATTTTCATCCCAAATTAGAATGAAATGACAAAGTGTCAACATTTCTCTCTGCACCAGAAGCTTACAAAACTTTCTTCTTAGCAAAATGGTAAATTTGGGGTTTTAATAATCATACCTACTACCAATTACAATTACATAACTTGTAGGTCAACTGTCTGGAATATCCTGGACAGAAAGTTGACGTATGCATGTAAACTGAGGTGCACATGAGTAACAGCTATTTGTCTGGGATTTCCAGCTGTCCACCAGCTCTGTCTTAGTTACTGTCACAGTTCCAACAAGGATGTGAGTGGGGGCAAAAAATCCAGTTGTGAGAGAAGATGTTTAAAAACATTAACCAGGTAGATTGTCATGACTATTGCAATTTCATTGGGTTTTTTTTATTCATCAAGATACTGTTGGATACTGCTACACTCTTCTGTAGTGATTAACACTGGGGCAAACAAATATTGAAAAAATTTGGAACATTTTTGAATTTTATTTTTATCATTTAAAACTTCAAAGATCAGATCAAATTGTCCCAAGATAAAAAATTATATTCAGAATTTCCTAAAGCAAATTTGAAGTTTTGTGGTAAAATTGAAATTTTAACATGGATAATTTTTCATTGTAAAAAGTTTGAGCAGAAATTTTCCAAAACTTTAACAAATTTATTTCCACAACCTTTCAAATCACTGTCAGCTGTCAATGTCTTTAGTGAACTACTTTAGTAATAGTAATGTTAAACACAGAATATTAACAGATTAACTACTCTTAGATCTCGTTCTGTCCCTTCTAACAATCTTCATTCATCATGAAATTAATGAAGTGTTATTAATTATTTTCTTCAGTCTTTACAATTAACGCTGTACCGCAAATTGGCTCAACTCAGAGAAAATGAGAAATTTCTCATTTTGTATCTCCCTGTGGATGTAAACTGACAGAAGATATGGCAGCATGACTTAAATGTGTAACTGCTAAATACCCAAATCTTTGGATACGAATTAGTTAGAGATGAAATTAACATCACTAAACCATTTGTCTTTAGAATTCTGCTGTATTATGTTGTGGTGAGCTGTTAGCGCTTGGATACCATGAGTAAGGAACCATTCCTGTTATTCTTCTGAAATTATATCCATACTGTCTGTATTAAAATTGCCATACTACAACTTCCATATTACAGTATTGTAGTATACAGGTAGTAATTGTTGAAAAGTAAGGTAGTTTGTACTTGATGTTTAAGAAGAGTGACCAGTTTATGAGTATCAGTGGAAAGGGACTACAGATGAAGATGGTGGTGCAGAGAACTAACTTCTTAATGGAGACAGTGGAAATGGAATCTGTGTGTATGGAACAGCATACATATCTATTCCAGCAAGTCTTTCAGTGGCTCCACCCATTCATAGTCAGGCTACACAGGAGTAAGAAGGGAATTGAGTTTAAAATGTGAAAGAGAAAAGAAGTATGACAGATAAAATAGGCAAGACCTGTGGTAGAAGAAGAGGGTAAGCAGTAAACTAGGCATTGACAAAGAATTAGTTAATAAAGAGGAGACAGTTATAGAGGCCAGAATAATTTAATTCCTGGCAATTCAAGACTATTTAATGTTCCCAACTTTATTGCTTTCCTGAGTTTTAAAATCCTTTATCTGCTTTCAATTCCTTCCACATTGCTACCCATATTTTAAATAACAAGGTTTTTTATCCTTTAGAAAAAGCAGCAGGCGCTGCTGTTTGTTGCATAGTACATAAGTTATCATTATGTCAGGATAATGATAAGAGGCTGAATTGATTTATGAAAAAATAATAGTTGGTTTTTTTTTTAACCACAAAAACTGCTAGAGAACACTAAGGAAAAAAAAATATATATCACATATATAGATGAGGAGCCGAAGTCAGCAGGATAATGAACTACTTTCTATGTGTCTTTGGCAATTTCAGGTACACACTACAGAAATAAATTTTCTATGCATAATTCTTTCAAACACTTGTACCATCTGGCCTAGAGTTCTATTTCCAGACTACTTTTTGGTATTTACAAAACATCAAGTAGTATCACTGTCTATTTGCAAATAGTAGTTATATTTTAGCCCATTCTTTTGCAACAGAGAGAGCTGTTTACATGAATATGTATACTCACATGTATAGCTATTTCCTGTTAGTGGTCTCCAAACTACTGTAGGTCAACTGATACTATAAAAAAGGGGATTCTTTTTTTCTCAACTTTCACAGATGTAAAAGGCTTTTTCAAAGGTAGTCTTAGTGGAAAACAGATTCTGGAAGTCTTTAAAACCTTCTTTATAAAAGAGCAGGAGGAACCATTGGTACGAGAGTGATCCCAAGTATTCAGCTTTCTTTTTTGTTTTTCAAGTCAGGAGCTCAATAAATAAAGTCAGGAGTTCTTCAGGTTTTGGAACATGTTTTTTCCTCTTTGTTTTTAAGAAAGATCTTGGCTGTATGACAGGGGCAAAACACATGCACACAGATGTGCACAGGTATCTCTCTCCTTAGCTTTCCTTTCCAAGTAATTAAAACCAAGATCATCAGAGTTGAACTGCAGAACATGATGTTTCTTTGATTTCTAACTTACAGACTGAATGGCCTTCAAGACTTTTATAAGTTTCTCAACAAAGTAAGCAAGGAAGAAGTACTTAGTTCCTCCCTGCATTATTCCGTGGTAGAATGGCTCTTCGTGGTAGAATGGCTCTTCGATCTTTAGCCAGAGACTGGAGCTGGATATGATTACTCAGTGTTTCTCACTGAGATGGACATAAGGGAATTGGATAAAATTATCAGCACCAGCCCAGGACAAACAAATGGTATGTTTCATGTGATGCTTAACTAAACTGTAGAAATTATTAATACAGAATATTGTGAAGGACAACATTTCATAAGGATTCAAAAGTGATTATATATGCCACTAGAAGCTGTTTTACACAATGTCCTGAGTATACTACAGAAACTATCTTGCCCTTGATAATCTTCCTCTGCCAAATCTCTACTATTTACCATTTTGGAGTCAGGAGCCAGGGCTAGCAGCATTTTTTCATGCAACATGGTTATTCCTATAATATGTTCCATGCTCACAAACTGGTATGCAGAGTAAGATTTTTCAGTTTCTGACACACATAATCTCTTGATGATCATGCCAAATGGAATTGTTTGGTGAATTTTATCAAGCATTTGAGTAACCCTAGCTTTCTCAGGGACAAAAAGCACTATCAGCTCGTTCAGTCAAATTATTAAGATATTTATTCTACCAAAGTTTCAGAGATAGTTATTTTTCATATGGAGCATTCTGCCTTTTGCCTTTTGAAAAGCCAGCTGTTCTCTTAATTTCAATGACCGCTTTAAGAATAACGAGAATATTGTAGGACTTTGAAGGCTTAAAATCTCTGCTTGTTGCTATGCTGTAATAAATGATCATTTCAGTACAATGACACAGAATTCTTTTGCATCATTAAATCTTCACATTCTTTCAAACATGTAATTTAATGCAAATTTTTTTCACATATGCAGTCTTTCTATTTGTCTCAAAGAAACTTAAGACTTCAGAAACAAGCTTCACAGGTAGCCTGTAGCAGACACCCACTATAATGTCAACCCTACATGTCTTCTCTTTAGTCCTTACCCATAAGCTCTAGGCTGGCTCATCATCCATCACCAGGCAGAGCACTGTGCATTCCAGCTCTTCTCTCCTATAAAGAGCTACTCCACCTTGTCTTCCCCGTCCGTCTTTCCTGAAAAGCCTGTATCTCTCCATTGCAAAACTCCAGTCAAGGGTGCCATGCCACTATGTCTTTGTGATCCCAAAACAATCATAGCCCTGCAGCTGCATGCAGATCTCTAATTCATATTCATGCTTCATGTGTGAGTATTAGTGTATAAGCATATCAGTAATGGCAACATTCGTTGTACTATCTTCTCCAACTTACAAAACTCCAACTCACCTTCACAGTAATCAGATAAGACTCATGCTTGATTTTTACTGGTGTTGCCAAAGCACCATTTTTTGTCCTAGAAGTGCTTTACATTTTTATTGTATTTTATCTTCACATGTAAACCTCTTTGGTTCAAAACTCATGTTAACCTGTTTTTGCATTCCTTCCCCATGGAGAAGGTGTTTAAGTGTAAGTACCATACAGCAAAGAAGAACCAATTCTAGTGCCAAGACAACTCGAAAAGGTAAGATGTGACAAAGAACTCGGATGTTTTAAACAGGTTTGACACCATCTAAAAAATCCTCAAATTTTGCGTTTACGGAGGCAAAATAAAGGGATTGTCTCCATCTTCTATCACTGAAAACTGTCAGTCACATGTCAAATGAAAACAAGCAAAGACTTCTTAGGTCTCTAATAATATAAAACAGAGAGGATAATCATATATACACCAAATGCTACTTTTAGTAATTTTGCTCCTTAATGCATTTCAGCTGACTCCATGTTGCTTGTAGATTAATCTGAATTTACTGGTATAAAAAGAATCAAATAAACCATAGTTTTATTCATTGTTCTTTTTATTCATGTGTGGTCCTTTTAAAAGACTGAACTTTCTGGGAAGGATGTTGAAGCATTTTCCTTCTTCATAACAGGACACTGTCCTTGAAAGTTTTGTCCCAAAACCTCAACATCAGGTTGCCTTGCCGTCCTTGTTCTGGATACTATGTGACATGGCCTTACATGGAAATCTTCTCTGCTATTATTTGGAGAGAAGGCTGCATCCATTTCCCTGAGTTTGTGTTTAGGTATTGTGATATTGTGTTGCTCATTAATTAGTTGTTAGACAGCTTGCTATTGTTGTCTCAGTGTAGGCATGAAGGCAGTGCTCATAAAGGAATACAGTTTGTTCCAAGCTTAGCTATCCGTCTTAGCAACCAAAGCCTGTAATCACACTTTTCATTTTGAGGTCTGACTGTGTGATTTTTCAGGAATTAAAGCTGCACCTTCAGACCTCTCTGTGGTCTGGTTTAAGCTGTCTGTGGGATTATATATCTTCTGGTGAAATCCTGAGTGCTGACAACAGGTATATTCAAATGGAAAAGAAATATCATCTGTCTCAGGAATTAATCCTCTATGTATTCAAAAGACAACTTTCATTGAGCCTATCAATCAGCAAGTCATGTAGGAGAGAATTCAGACATCACTAAGTAAACATGATGACTTATTCTGTGCTGAAAAGATTTATGCCAAATACTCAATATATAATGAAATAAATCTATAAAAAAATAATAAAAAAATAGTTGTTTGGACTGATTTAGACACTTTTAACCAGAATCTCTCCCAGAAAGGAAAGTGAGCTGCATATTATGTAGTTTTATAAAAACACTTATGTATAACACCTATCTATGCCTTTTGGAAGCATCTGGAAAAGCAGAAGAATTGCGGGAAAGTCAGAAACAAGCCATATGTTGCTTTTTTCTAAGGTTAGACTCCATTGATTCTAAAGCAAAGAGCTGCAGATGATAGCCAGTACATCTTCATTTAAAGCAGTGTGTATATTTCCCCCTTACATAGTTGCGAAGTTTCATGGGGGAGGAGGAGGGTGGTTCTTCGAGGAACTGAGAGAAAGAATGGGATCATCAAGTGTTCCTAGAGACTTCCATTTAAAAAAAAAAAAAATTCAGTCATCTAAAAAACCTTTCTTACCTTATATGCTTTTTTATTGATACTTGTGTTTGCTTCATATTCTAGGACAACATTTTATTTCCTACCGGCCTTCAGACTGTTCTGGAGAAGAAAACAGAAGGCCAAAAGATCACCAGAATTTTTCAGCTTCTAATGAAAAATTACAATTTCTTCTCAAGTATCAGACAAGTAATAAGAAAATGCACATCACCAATTCAGTTTATTTTTTTTCTGGAAGAGTCTGGCATTTCTATCTCAGAAACATAAAATGTGCATGTGTGCATGACTGCAGTGATACTACATTTAATAGAATCATAGACAACAGAGTTGAAATATTGATGGATGAAACTGAATAGTTTCATTATCCTTAGGTTTATCAATCAGAGAAATAAAAACTTGAAAAATAATAAATGTCATAAAATATAAGTCATTTATGGCAACATTTTGCCATTTAAATAGCTGGATTACAGTTGTTTGACATCTGTAATGACTCATGGCCATATCTAGTGGAATACAATCGTGCTGACTCAGTATATCATACCATCTAGGAAGAAAAAGAGGATACATGAAGATGGCATCTACTCGAATTTATTTTGAGTGAGGGCTTCTGGATTCCAGCAATGGAGAACTATATTTACCATAAGTCTAAACTTGTCCAAGCATAATTTAAGGTATAGTGGTCCACAGCTTGTGCCAAAAAATAGTTCTGTATAATATGTGTACTTCTTGTAGATAAAATCAACTCTTTAATTGCCCTGTTTCCTTTAACCACTGTGATGAACAGATACATACTTATGAACCAAACATATAGCAGAGTGACTTATGTGTGGATGATTAAATCACAATACCATACTAAACTAATGAAGTTGGTACACATGATTGATTCTAGACCTTGGCTGCATATTTGGCAAAACAGTAGCAAAATACTTCCAACTGAGGCAGCAAGAGAAGTGACTGAGAATCTGAGGTAAACCAGAGCAGAGCATCATGACATAATATACTTCAAAGTACCTAAGTTTTTAAAATCAGCATAGTTGAATATTCTATTAATCTGACTTCTAGGGTGCAATGCCAATGCTTTCTTCTGGAAGAATAATTTCAAAATCATGTTAGAACACATATTTTATGTAAGTACCTTCACTTCCTTTGATCCTCTATTCTTACATATAGAGTCCCGGGTTCTTACAGGTGTACACAATTCTGGAAGGATATCAGCAGCTCCGAGCATTGCTGGCTAAAATATTAGTAAAATTAGGAGAATAAATCCATAGGTCAACAACCCATGCTTTTTTGTTTGGTTATGGGGCTTTGTGTCTTTTTGTAAAAAAAAAAAATGATGAAAATGGTAAGACTTTTTACAGCTGAAGCAACTTTGGGTGTACTGTAAACCAATCACATTGTTTTATGCAAAGACATGCTGAAAAATTTATGAAATGTCTATGTTTTTTATACTAAAGCCTAAAATAAGTGCTGAATATGTTGGCTGTTATGTATTGAAATATTTTTAAATTATATAATATTTTCTTTTATACTTTATATGTATCACACAATGATAATAATAAATCTTGTGAATAATCCACATGTTTATGACTGTGCATTCTGTGTATGGCTTTGAGTAAAATAAATTCCTCTAAAATGAAGGTAAAATATTTGCTAGACTTTCCTTTGAGAGCTCTCATAGAAAAACTACAGCTTTTGAGCATGTTGTTTGGATTGAATTTTCTGACTACTTTCTTAGAAGTCTTTTAAATAAATTAAATCTCTCATGTCACCCTTAAAATGGTATAATCTTAATTTCATGAGATACTAAAGCAAAGAACTTCCAGTGGCTACATGAAAATGAAAAAAAAAAAATACATAGGGAATTCCACATTAATTTCTTAGATTTGCATTAAGTCACAGCCCTACTAGTTTTGCCATTAATGTTGTGTATTTTTGTGGGAATTTTGATCCCAAAATTTAGACCAGAAGAATGTGGTCTGCCTCTTCTACTGATATAATACAAGACACATTTTTAAATTAAGAAAATAAATGCAGTTAATAAAATCAATGTTTTAAAGATACCAGTGTTCCAAAAATAATATTTACTTTATTGTAGCCCAAAGCTGTATTATAGTACAACCCTCGTCATGCGTTTTTATGCCTTCCTGATAAGAAAATATAATTAAAACTCCCTTCTTTTCGTATGTTAACTAAAGAATCTTTAGATAATATTTATTATAAAATGATTTTCTTTTAAAAGGACATAATACAGAAAGTCCGTGTGTCACTGATGAAGTGGATTTAACACCATAAAAACTGGCATGAAGAGAGAGACAACAGTTCAGGAATGATCTCATAGGAGATACTACAGGAGATACTACAGCTCTGCTCTGAACATTTTTAAGATCTAAAGCAGTGGTATCATACACTTAGAGGGAAAACATTGTTTCTGCGATTTGATTTATTTCCACAATCCCACTCATCCCATAGAAAGATCCTCATTTTAAAAGAAAAATAGAATATTGGTGGAAAGGGAAAAATTCCCTTGCTTTCAAATACAAATATACTAGCTTTTGGCAAAACGTTTCTGAACTGTTAACCCTTTTTTATCATATATAGATATATAAAGAGCAGGGTGTTTTATAGGAGGAAGGCTGGATTTTTTCGGAACCTCCATTAAGAGAGTGCATACAAATTGAATGTAATTTCAACTATTTGGTGGACTAAGATCCAGGTATCTGTCTAGAGAGAAGGTCTGTCAGAAAATGTAGTATAAATGGGGACTTTCCATATGGACAGAGCACTCTGTCCCTGAAGAAGCATATGTAAACATTTTACACTGCAAAGTTAGAAGAGGTGAAACCTTGGACAATTCTGACAAACTGAATTCACACAGCATTGGTGGTGCTTTAATTTTCTTAAGAAGTGCAAAAAAGAAATATTTTGTGCTGACTTTATTACTTTGGACAGGCAATAGATTCCTTAAGAGCTGTACATCTTGGTTATTTCTGCTTGTTTTGTGTTTTTGTTTATGTCCCTTCCAAAAATATTTTTGACCAGCACTCATCTGATTAAGGTGTAAGTCACTTCCTCATCACACATGGTATTTAGTTCAAAGAGTATTCTTATTTTTGTAGAAAAGACTATAAATGCATACAATGCTATATATTTTTATTAAATTCAGATTTATGTAAACATAATGCTTAATGGACTTTCACATTAATTCTCTGTAAGTAGAATGTATAAAATAGCTGTGTTTTGATTTTTTTATGTTAAACTGCAAGTAAATAATCTTCAAAACTGTTTTGAATCCCAGTGATTTGAATTATTAGCACCAATGCCTGCTCATCAGTGAAATGGTAGCATTTAGATGTTAAATTGTATACGAAAACTAACATCTAAAAAATAAAAGAAAGGGGAAAATCCAACACCCAAACCTTTGATTATTTTTTCTTGTAAAATTATACAATTTTCAATTTAAAAAAAAATAGATGTAGCTCACAGAGGCTTCACTCCTTGGCACTTCAAGCTATTTTATTTCTGTCTTTTCCCACATAGAAAACAAAAAATTGCAAAACAAAACAAAATATGATTGACTCTATACTCTTCTTTGCAATGCTGCCAATAATATTACATTTGATAGCCTTCTCTGCTAGGGCAAGATAATGGTAATATTAATATATGAAAACAAATCTCAGTCAGTGTATGCTCTTTGTGACAGTAGGAAATATAATAACAACAGTGTAATTTTTTGCCTTTATGACTGAAACAAATTAACCTGAGTGAAAGATCTCTTAAGATTAGTCATCATGTTATTTCAAGAACAGCAGTAAAAAGAGCATGTACCAGCTTGTAGTCTCTCAAGATGTCTGCACTGTTTAACCATCAAAGATTAGACTTATGTTTTTCTAGTACCTTTACTGTGGCATCCTCTGGCTTATATTCATCAGACCTTTGTTAACATTTTCAGGAGGTTTCTTTTTTAATTTGACTGTGAGTGGATATATTATTGAATAATGAACATGTTTCTCTTCTTGAACAGCAAGTTCTTGTTCACTCTAAGTTAACATTACCCCAAGAATAATAGTGCAAAAGTAATTATTAGGTTATTAATTTAACAAAGTCTCCATTTTAAATGCAATCTGTTTCAATTTCAAGAATAAATCTGTAGACTTTAAAAAAAATTTTAACATGAAAAAAATACTGTCATAAATCACAGGAAATATACATGCCAGTGGCTTTATATGACCAACATTTTATTATTATTATTAACATTTCAAAATAAAGAAGTTTACAACTCAGTACAGCTTTATAATGAAGTTTATACAGTTTGATGTTTGATACAGCACCATACCCATAGGTATGATAGATTGCAGATTAAACACACTGGTTATTTGCAGTAGGGATGTGGAGGAGAATCTATGGATGAATTTGTTCAGGGCTTCATGCTGTGCCTAATGCATTAATCATGAAGCATCATGCTTATGCAAATGTGTAGCATCCCAATTAGGCATACAGCATAGAACATTGGAAATAATGCTATGAGCTATTTGGCCTCTGAAATATGATCCTTGGCCAAATTTTCAAAAGCAAAGTAGATCTGAGATGCCTTTTTACTTTTGAAAACAGGTGTACAATTGTCTTCTAGTGATTATTTCATGCCTTCAACTTTTAAATAAAGCTTTATCCCAGTTGGCATGATTTTTTTGTAGTCACTGAAGAGTAGCAGTGAATATTCTGAATCACTGACAAGAAAATATAATGTTCATTCAGAGCACAGACATGCTGAGAATATTGAGAATCATTTAATATTTGAAGATTTTTTGCTGTGTGTTTTGAGCATTCTGCCTTCTGAAAATATTGAGGTTGGATTTGGCACTTTCTTCTTGCTGCAACATGTGATTAATCAAAACATTCTGATTTACATTATGAAAATTCAATGTCTTAAATGCAAATATTCAGAATATTAAACATTCCACTTTAGAATGCAAGGTTTCTTTATAAAGATTAATTCATACTTTTGTCTAGAAATTACGCTAACAAAATTACCAGTGTGTATTTACTTCTTCCATTGATGTTGGTCTTCACATTTATTAGTAGGACTGGGTAAAAAATAAACAATAATTACTTACCTTTTTAAAGCTGCTGTATAGAGAAAGAAATTAGCACTTGCATTCAAAGTCACTAGTGGCACAGTAAAAAGTAAAACAGCAAGGGTTAAATTCCAGAATTTTGAAGTGTACGTAATAATTTCTACTCCATACTTTAACATAGATGTTCAATGAGTTAAAAATACTAAAACTGATTTTTTATTTTGGTAAAGTCAGTATTTGTTTATAAAAACATTTGCTATAATTAGGAAAGGGAAATAAAAATGAATTCTCAGTTGAAGTGACCACTTTTGCTCATACCTGAGCATCAAGTTTTTCTAGAATGATGGTTGTAGGCAGGTCTAAACAGCTAAAAGCTAAACCAGCTAACAAAGAAGTCCTATACTATTTTTCTTTTTAATTTAAAACATATGTAAATATTTTTCAGGTTCTGAATGTTGTCTAAACAGCCATGTCAAACATCCGCCTTTTCTGTTTGTTTCTTCATATGCCAAACAATTATCTTCTCTAGAAGATTCAAATTAATCAGGGCATTCCCAAGCACACAAGCTCCTTATATACGTGTTTTCATTTACAGACTGTATGCTTGATTTGGAGAAAAAATAACCAAGGAAAAATGTGGAAAAAAATATTTTGAATCTCAATGCACTGTATTGCATGTCGAGTATTTGAGAAAACAGATGTATTTTTTCAGGACATTCTTTAAATAAGAGAAAAAATAGTGTTTGTGAGGTTGATCACTTGAATAAAATTTTAAAATAGTGTAGTAAGATGAAGAAGGAAGGTACCCAGTGCCATCAGAGAGTAAAACAGAGATGTCACTCCTAAAAGACCTTGTACAAGCATCCCCTCCCCCCCTTCAGAAAATATAAAAAAAATATTAATGAAAAGAATTCTTTTTATCTTTGCCTTTTTGTGATTTTTAGTCAGTTTCATAAAAAGAGTATCTTTTGTAGACAAGTGGTTCTGCCTATGACAAGCAATACTACTTTTGGAAAAGAATCATTCGTTATTGAGAGCATGTGAGATCATTAGGTGTCATTGGTTACATACACAGTGGTCAGTAGTATCAAGACCTGAATCCATTTAATATTTATAGTGCTTTATAAACATTCTAAAACCTTTCCTTTTCTTATTTACATGTACTTCAATCAATTATCTTCTGCTGTGACCATTACTGCAGTGACCAAAATCTGTTTCTTCCCATCTTCACATTTAAGCTTTTGGTGAAGAAAAATACTCACTTGCTTCCTCTAGGATCTGAAGGCAGTCAGTGAGTGCTTATGGCAGTCAGGAACTCAGGTTTATGGTGCAAGTCTGGATATTGTGAGGGAAGAACCTCTGGTACAACCAGAGGAAACAATTTATGAAATCATCTCTAGTTGCAGATGTGGGCTGCCTGGAGCAGGTTGTGCTTTCAACATCTGTGGAGAGTAACAAGGTAAAAAGGTGAATTCCACAAAGACAATCATCATCTGTAAATTAGCAGACTGTAATCTTAAATTTCCATTGTGCAGAGTAAATCATACTTTCATCTTGAATTTGCAGGATGAACAAGGAATGTCGTGTTTTGAAATTCCCTTGAATTACTTTTAGCAGCTCTAGGGAAAGAATTAAATTTTAATTGAACAGAGTAATTTTAAAATAGTGTAGTAAGAAAATAAAGAATAATTACCATGTTAAAAAAACCCTTATACTTTCAGAACACAGAATAAAGAAACTCTCTGGCTTCACAGGCCTGACACTTAGTTAACTGATAAAGTTAAAATTAAGATCAAAATGCTCTAACCTAAATAATAAAATGATTATTGAACATCTAGGTTTTCTTGGGTAACATTTTGATCTTCACTATTTGAATCAGTAAATACTCAGTATCTATGCTAAATATGGCTGGTAGAATATTTAAGGATGAAACTTTTTTTGTTTGTGAAAGTACTAAATATGCAACTAAAATAACATTAAAAATAACCTTGACGTAAAAATATTTTATCTCTTCTTTTAATAAAGTATTAATGGAAAATGTGATAAAAATGCATTTTTGCTGCCTTAGAAACTCTGAAAAATATGTTAGGCTTTACACAGGCATAATTGTTACGGAAAGTTATAAATTTGGGTTTGTGAACAAGGCAAGAATATTTGAAAAAAGAATCTTTTGAATCAATCCGAAGTGCTTTATTTTACTGTTAATGTGGAAAGCCTCTTTTCTTCTTTCTCATCTTAGAAAAGTAGATTTCAAAACATAAATATTTCCAAACTGAAGAATAACAACAGTAGGACTTCTGCTAAAAGATTTAGTGCTATTTTCTGGGCTGATGAGATTTTATTTTTACCTTAAATGGAGTTTTGCATGTTCCTTGATCTTTAGAACAGTTTCTTGAGATCCTTTCCCTGCCAGATCTTGCATCTATTTTAGAATAATCTCCTTGGTTCCTTTGAGTTGAAAGTGGACTACAGAATCTTTTATTAAGTTGACTTGAATCTTGTCTAACGCATGGACTTCAATCTTCACAAGAAATATATGCATCCAGCAGTAGTGGTATCTAAGCTAAGCCTCTTGACAGCAAAGCAACACTTAGCTGACTGGAGACAACATAAAAGTTCTTGAAATGGAATGACATTTTGAAAATGTTTTGTGAGTGTCAAAATATGTTCTCTTCTGCAATGCATGGCTGACTTCTCAAGTTCATCTCCGTGTCCTTTAAAAATGCTTTTGTTGATTCTATTCCATTCATTTTCTTGAAGCCCACTTAAAAAAGCAGTACAACATTTAATGTTGATTGTAGTCCAATTATCTCTTTCAAAGTGCTGTTTTCTCATGTGCGTTAGCCCATTTGAATCTCTACTACATTTTAAACAATGATGTTGAAACACCCATGTAACAAGGAGGACTTGAGAAATGTCAGGCATTTTTTTGACAGGTATCTTAGGTTTGTTTCTATGTAATTCTGGAAAGGAGATGTGCAATATATATTAACAATAAAGTCATATGGTTAGTGAGCTCAAAGAGTTTCACTTTGCTGTGAGGAAAGGAAGTTTTCCAACGTTTCTCTATGTAAATAGAGATAATTACTTTTATGCATAATCTAATTTAATTTTCTTCTTCATTTCCTGCAATCTGCATTAGCTAATCTTTGTACCTACAGTCCACAATTGATAGAGAGTTATCCCATCTATCTAAGTGTCCAGAGACCTCTTGCATTTTACAAAGCCCTTTCTGATCTCTGTAGCATCCTTATAACTTTATCTATCCCCAGGATCCTTTTCCTGTAAAATTCATTTTCTCACTACTGACAAGAAGCCCTGAGCTTAATGTTTGTGTGAGTCCTTGTAGTCTTTCCTTCTGTACTTGTGTCATCAGTTTACTGATAAAGGAAGCATACGTGTAGTAATTCTTAGGTATATACCTTACCTTCCTGAAAACAAATCAGCTTCTGGCCAGTGAAATTTAGAAAACCTGTGAAAGAAAGAACAAACACCGTGAGCTGATCAAGTAACTACACAAAGTTCTGTTCCTTGGTTTCAGAGAAGCACGGTAGCTTTGTAAGCCAGAAATTTCATTAAAAAATTGCAGGAAAATATAATTCTCCATTTAATCAGTACAAATTTGCTCCCCAATCTTCTAAAAGCCTTAGAAATGATAGCTCTTTTTTAGACTAAGCCTTCTGAGGCAGTGAGAAAATCAGTTTGCTCATGTTTACGAATTGTTTGCTAAGAATAAGTTCCTATGCAGTCCATTTTGCAAATATGTTCAAACTGTTTGTGTAACAGTGAATAAAGATGACATTTTAATTTGTTTAAAAAATCATGTACAATGTTTGCTCATTTGTGACTAACTCCTAAAACCTTGTAATGCTTTTAAAACGCATTATATCAACTTTTACAAAACTCTGCCTGAGTAACTTTTGCTGAATTAGGTTACTAACACTGCTTTTACTGCTCTCATAGATTAATGTCCTTACAGTATTAACTTTCTCTGTGTGTGAATATGTGATTGCCAATTGTCATAAGCTGGGAATTAAACTTGGGTTTCCACGTGAAGGGAAATATCTTCCTTACTAGGAGAAAAGATAAAGTAAGAACTTTATCTTTTTTTAGGTAAAGTAAGACAAGTGGACACTTTGTAAACTCTCGTTTTACTGATGTTATAGTATTATTACTCATTATTTAGTGACATGGTTTTTTATCTCATTATACACTTCTTAAAAAAAGAAGATTTTAATCTAAAGGTATTAATTCGACAGCAAGGTTATTTTAGTAATTTAGTAGATGGCCCTTATATCCCAGGAAGTGTACACCGAGCTGAACAGTTGCAATGACTTAATGTGCGAACTTGGAAGTCAAGAGGATTCTTTTTAGTCATCTGTGTCCTCACAGTTCTTTATACACATTGCAAATTAATATAAAGCTGTGTTGTGCAATTTATGGATATTATAAAAAATATAACAAGGAAACAAACTCATCTATAGTAATATAAATCTACTAAGATTTCACTAAACTGTTTGATGATGGAAAGTTAGCATCACTGCATCTGCACACTAATGAGTGCAAAGATTAAAGCTCAAAATTATTAATATTGGTAAGCATATCCAATTATAAGATTATAATTAAAAGGATTTGCTTTGTTTAAGGTTTTGGAAGAATTTAGAGAAGAGATTACTTATTTCCATTTGTTTTGGGGGAGACCTGACAGCTCAGAAAAGTTGTATGCCATCTTACGTAGCTTATGTTTTTATCTTTTCCTAAATGCTCATGCATCTTCTTGAACTCTTTTCAGGTCACATGGCAAAGCATCTTGGCTCCTCTGAAAATGTATACAAAGTGTATATTTTTTCCTTAAATCTTATCATTTAATGTTATTGACACTATTTTTAATTGTTCTTTCCATAAAAATGTAACAAAACAAAACCCCAAAAAACCTCAATAAAACCTCAATAAAATAAAATAAAATAAAATAAAATAAAATAAAATAATTAAATTAAATTAAATTAAATTGAATTAAATTAAATTAAAAAGTCCTGCACCCTTAATACTGATGTACTGGCCTAATCACTCAGTTGCAGTATTTGAAAGTTGCCATTTAATAAACAGGAGAAGTAACTGATCAATATGCTCTGAAGTCAGTGGTTTCCTCAAAAAACCTACTCACTATGATTTGCATGTAAGTATTTATTCTTACTTCTTCACTTTATGTTGATGAACTTTACTGTTCATAAACAGGGTCCAGAAGAGGGGACATCTACAGATGTCAAAACACATGCAGCCTGTCTTGTGTCTTTGCAGATGGTCAGGAATATGTTTTTTTTGTCCTTCTTTCTTTGAAGGTAATTTTAAACAAGCAAAAAGTACTTCGTTACTAAAACAATGAAGGGTTCATTTCCTTTCTGTATACTTCTTATTGGGTGGGATGGTGTCATTCATTGTCCGCATTTGTTGCTATGGAGAGAGTTGTATACATGAATTCAGTAGGTGAATTAAGTTATGCCACAAACATAACAAAACTAAAGGAAGCAAAAGCGTGCAAGCTGTACATGCTTGATAAATCGTAGGTCCATATACTTCAGTTATCTTTTCTTTACATTGGCCAAAATGTCAGATGCCTATGGAATACTATAAGAACAAGGCAAATACATATTGATGCCTCCTCAGAACTGTTGTCCCAATATCAGCTGTTGTGAATCAGGGACTCAACTCCCTGTCTCTGGAATTCCTACACCTAGATCGACTTCTTCTGGTTTACAAAATGACCTGTCAGATTCTACATTCTTCTCCTAATTGCAACTTTGTTGGACAGCTCTCCTTCGTGTACTTTTTAAATACAACGTTTGAGTTGTTATCTCCTAGACTTATACCATTAAAGGCTTCACTTACGTTCTATGTCGTCTCTCATTGTCGTCATAATATTTTTGCGATCTACAGATGTTGCATACAACAGTCACAGAATCATAGAATCACAGAATGTTTTGGTTTGAAAGGGACCTTAAGGATCGTCTGGTTCCAATCCTTCTGCCATGGGCACAGACACCTTCCACTGGACCAGGTTGCTCAAAGTCCCGTCCAACCTGGGCTTGAACACTGCCAAGGATGGGTCATCCACAACTTCTCTGGGCAACCTGTTCCAGTGCCTCATAACCCTCACAATAAATGCCTTTTTCCTAATGTATAATCTAAATCTTCCCAGAGTAGCTTAGGTGTAAAGACCAGCTTTTATTAGACCTCTCCATTAAAGTCAATTCTTCATTTACGTTTAGTTCCTCAAATACTTAATTAAGTGGTTCTTAACGGATTTAGTCTGGACTAAGTTTATATTTTAAATCAAACTATCATGTATCCTAAACTCAGTGTTTCAGAAAATCCTATGTTTATTTTATTCATGAAATTATCATTATTAACAATGATTCTTTGCAACTGGCAAGTTTTGCATTTTAGTAAACAATAACCAATTTTTAATTTCTATTATTTTTTGTCTGTTTTGTTTTTGGTTTTGTGTTTTTTAAGTTAGCTATACTGAGAAGTAGAGTATTTCTTCAGTAATACTTTGGTAGTGTATTTATGCAATCTAAGATCAGGTTTCATTTGATAAAATGTGTCTAATCTCAGCAGGTTATGCATAGTTACTCAAGAAAGATTGGTGTCTTCTAAAGGCAACACAAATAGATTCCACAGGCTGGCTCAGTTAATAACAGAAGACATACTAGTTTCCTTGTATTGATTATAGAATCAAGTGAGAAAACTGCCACTGAGCTAACTTTTCAACAACTAAAGGTCAGTGATATGGGTCTCATTCCTAATGTCAGATATACCTAAGGACTCAGAAACTTCAGGCTTAACTGCACAGCTTAACCTAAACCTGAGTAGCAATAAGATGCTTCAGAACAGTTAGTCACTAAAGAATGAATAGAGGAATAAAAAGCTAACAAAATGTCTAATGCTGATAGTGCCTCACATACAGCTTCCTAGAGTTAGTCAGTGATCATACAAAATAATTCAAATCCTGAGAAGGAGACACTGCATGTGTAAATCTCAGAAGATACCAGCAAACTGATTAATTTACCTTGAACTCTCTCCCTAAACTAATCCTAATAATTTTGTTTTTTAAGAGATGAGCTCATTTCTTTGTTTTTCCAAAAAGAAGTTTAGAGGTGCAGATTATCACATGTATCACCTGTAATAAAAAATTCTTAAAGTCCTCTATCAACAGCCATTAGCCAAGAAGAGTCAAATTCAGCTCCTTTCTGTACTTTCCCCCCTTCATTCAGAGCATACAGCTTTTTGTTTTTGCTGTTTCTTTTTCCTTCATAGCCAGTAATCATTGATCTGTTTGATACAATTTGCATAATACCAAGATTTACCTATATTAGTAGAGAATATTTTAACCCAGGATAGTGCTAACTCCATATGCCCATAACTTGTATTACTAGTTATCTCATTGAAGATATTTTTTTGTTACTGCACAGTCCAAAAGTAAAAGGACAAAAATTAGGACGCTTGCCAGGGTGCTAATCAGACCACTTATGGAATAGCAGTGACAAGGCTTGCAGACATAATTTAATTCTCAAGAGACTGTAGACCATAACTCTCCTTATCAGAAAAAGAGTGATAGTTGTTTCAGAACAAAGTCTGCCTTTCTTTCAAGAAATCCTGCCCTCATTCTCTCTTTCATGTAGCTTCTCCTTACTAAATACATCAGCACCTTTACTCTTGTGGTTATTTCATAGCTGTAAAGAAAGCTACTGTAGAGGGACAGCTGGCTGTTTGGGATTACAAATTACAGCTGCATTCTTATTCTAACCAGAGGTCTTCTGCACCACTAGACATACTACTAATTATAGGCCCTGATAGTGCTGTTTCTCAGAGGTCTTTCTGTTTTAGTCTAGTGTCAAATGCTTGTAACACACTGTGGAACAGTGGATGCATTCATTTAAGTATGCCTCTCTGCACTGACATTTCCATTTTTGCATATATTTTATGCTGTTATTTATGTTACTTATTGAAAGATGAGTCAGCTTCTTCTTCCTATCTGAAATTATTAGTATCCGTAATTTATTCAAGTAGGATCATTCACTGTCACTCTGTTCATTTATTTAACTTTCTTAGAACCCAGCCCTGAAGGTAAAATTTCTTAGTTTGAAGTCAAATCCTTCTTATCTGGGACCAGATTTTGCTACTTCTACTTAGGTTACCTTGTGTCTTGCCATCTCACCATCTTCTACTGATGGAGGGATTAAAAAAAGCTATGAAGTCTTAATAAAAAGGTTTGTTACCAAAAGAATACACTGGCCATAATTAACAATTAAAATAGTGCAAGGAATTTTCTGTTTAAAATCTGCCTCTCTGCCAGTCTCTAAAGTTATTTCTAGCCCTATTCAATAAAACCACAGACTAGTAGTAAACATTAACTCACTAAATTTGTAAAAATTATGTAAAATACAATTTGGTGTTTACCCTTTCTCTGCATGCATAATTCCAGCTCTCTGGTTTAAAGGTTTTTTACAACAGCACTGATACCCAGCATGGTGTGAGTAGAAGACCAACACATTCTTGTAATCAAGATATATTTGAAATGTTTAGCAACATTCTTTTCTGGCATATTTTCATAGGTGCTCTGCATTTGGAATTACTTTCTTAGGTAACTAGAGCACTGCAAAATATTCATGTGACCTTTCAGATGTTCAGCTTATAAAGTCCCTGAAGTGGTACAGCAATAGCTATTGCTCTGTTAAAATCTTCTTAGCAATTATAATGCTATCTGTGTACTCAGTGCGTTTGAATTGTTGACAAATCTGCCTCACAGTTTTCTAGAATGCCCGTTAAATCAGAAATATTCCACAGTCCTGCAGCTGTTACTTAGATGTGGTTTTTCCCTCATGGTGCTAAGTTAGTTGATTTTTGAAACATTGATTTGGGCCCTTAGGGTTGGACACTGATCTAACCCACACTTGCTGCAAACTGAATTATAGATAAGCTCTTCCGCATATTGGATGAGAGCAGCTTAGATGTTCAAAGAAAAGTTGGTGACCTATCAATTTTGAAATGGAATATTAGAACTCCTAGGCTTGTGCAATACTTAAGGCACTCTAAGTTGGATAAAGTTATCAACAGAAATATTCAAGCAGGATGTCTTCTAAAGAATTCGGAATTACATTTCAAGCAATTTGTCATATAATTAGTAATAGGAACCTTGCTTCAATTCAGAAAATCATACCTTCTATTTTGTAGAACAAAGCTGTCAGTCATGATAAAGGATACTTTTTGTTGTTCTGAGCTTTCAATAACTACAAGTACTTTGGAAAACACAAATAGGAAGACCTAAATGAATACTGTAATGTAGTATTACTAACATTCTTAAAATGAAACACCTTGGTATATTTACTCATAATGTATTCTAACATAGTTTATATATTTATTAATATTTTACTAGCAATATTCAAAATAGAAACAATATAAAGTGTGTTAAAGTAGGTGGGAAAGTCAATTTAGGTGCAATATTATTGTAGAGATAATTGGACTACATAAACACACATGAATCATTATCACAAAGGTGTTTGATCTAGGAATTAGAAGGGGGTGCAATTCTGAGAATTTGGCAATTGCCAGAATGTCATTTGTCAAGCGCCCCACACTTGTAAAGGTGGTTCCTCAGCTCATGTGAACTCCGTGTCAAACACCTAACAACCAAGTAATATGTCTTATATTTTGTAAAAGTTCTCAAAACTGTGATTCTTTGAAGAGCTTTCAGTTTGAGGGACAAACACTGAACATTAAATTGTATGAGGATAATCACTGTAGAGCTAAAAAAAGATAATTGGTTGAATTTCTTTTTTATGTTTCTTTTTAGGCCGGATTTGTATCCTTCGTATCATTGTGCCATAGTTCTTCCAACAGTAGAAGAATCAAGGTAGGTTAGTTTTTGCAAGAAAAAAGGTACTGGAGAGGGTAGCTGAATTCTTGCCTTTTTTCTTAAACTACATATTAAGCTGTGAATAGATCTACTACAATATGAACAATTCCTGCAGGAGAAAGGAGACAGGGAAAGGAGCTGTTCTGTCACTCTTAGCAACTTCATGACTTCCAGGTTAACATTACAGAATGCTAGTTTCCACACAATTAATTCATTATGTTGGGACTTTTAAACAGAGTTTATATGAAACAAAGAAAAATGCTTAACTTACTGGGACTGGGTAAGTAAATCTTATGTGCAAATGGAAAACACCATTGAATTTCTGTTGGAAAGAAATATGTGGAGTAATGATTCTGGACATTCCTTCTGGATATATGTTGCCCCAAATAAAACGCTTATCACGTAAGCTGTATTTTCACTGTGTAGCAATTCTTGTGTTTCATGAGGAACAGACAATGCTAAAGTGAAATTTCATAGCAAAGAACCTGTCGTGCCATCTTAGCACAATGCTAGACCAAGACTAATCAGCTATATAGAAGATAACCTGTCCTTAGAAGGACTACGCTATGATATCTGCATTTGTCCTTGTACCTAAACACTGAGAAACTAAATAGCTCAGAGAAAGCTGTATGTTTCATTATTCAGTGTAGATATGAATGACCTTGTTGCACTTGTATATTCCACTAGTGGAAGATCAAAGTCTTCAAAAATCAGGCCACAATGCAAACATAAAATGGTTTATCCAAGGTCTTTTAAGAAAAGACTTAAACCAGAACATGTGAAAATATGAAGTGATTTGTGTCCGCATACATCATGATGCACTTTTGGCAGATCCTTCCTTCAAGAAAAAAGTCATATGAAAAGTAAGGCATTTATGAGTATCTGGGCAATAATGTGTTTATCCTGGGGCTGTCATGATCATGGACAGCACTCTGGATTTGTGCATTCTTTCGCTGATCTTTGGTCACAAATTCATACTTTTACCCATGATTTTAAGTAAAGCAGCAGCAGTGTTAGCTAATTAACCTGCTATATCAATAGTTGTTGGGCTTCTCGTTTAGAAATGAATGAGCACTTCTCAAAGTGAAATGCTCATGGACAGATCTGCCAAGCTAGTTTTTTGAAACCATTTTAATAAATCAGAAAAAGGATCCAGTAACTGTACATGTTTTATCTATACAAAAACTCTCATGAACTTCTTTTTATATATTGGGTTTATTACATTTCTCCAAAGCAATTTGAAAAACACTGAATTATACTGCCTTACAGGTTCTGAAAGAACTTCAGCAATAAAAGGCAGAGAAGTTGCTGCTGAAATTCATTTCTGTATAGATTTATAGGAAAACTGAAAACTGCTTTGATGTCTTTTGCCTTCCCTTGCCAGTAAAAAAAAAAAAAGGCAGTAAAATAACTTCTATTAAATTTAGCAACACTCTTCTCCTCTCCCCTCACTTTAAACCTTATTTATATTTTATAAGCCCCAGGCATCTTGCTACAATAAAACTGTGCATAATAAGAGAATTCTATAATCATTTAGTAGTTCTTTTTTTACCTTATCAACTTACTCTGGCATGACCCTACTGTTTAAGATGTTGATTTGAATGGGTCAACATTTTAAACACTACAGCATGTAGTTCAAACTCAAAGCACTGAACTTGGACAATTAATGTATGCAATTTTCAGAGGGACTGCTAGATCCACTTGCTGCAAATAACATTCTTTAAAACTTAGCTTTGCTTAAAAATAGCAACTGGGATATACATCTTTTCAGGAATTGTGGAAAGAAGAGAAAATATTAACATATATTAGAAAATGTATAAACATGTTACACAGCCTTGAATTCAGTACATCCATCCTACTTTCTATTCATTTAAAGGTATTCCATTGTCACTGAGAAGCTTATCCAGTGAAGCCAAGGACAAAACTAGTGTTGATTTTGTTTGAGTTGAACCAAACTCTTAAAGCAGAGGTTTTTGTTCTGTGGGTTTGTTTTGGTTTTTTTTGGTTTTTTTTGTTTTTTTTTTTTTGTGGGGTTTTTATTTTATTTTTATTTTTTTTTAATGTAGGCATCTGTAATGTAAAGGCCTACATTAGAGCATTTATCCAGACCTCTTTTAAAAGGGATGGAGAGAAAAGTAGCCATTTGGGGGGAATGATCCTAATGTAAAAAAGCAAAATATTTCCAGTGAACATTTCCCTGCAATTTTTTTTTCAGGGGCTATAACTGCAGTTAGATTCTTATGTCTGCACCATGGTATTTTGTGTTAATTGACATGAATCCCTCCATATTGTCACTTTCACTTTGACACCAACATGAGATTTTTGCCATCCACTTCAACTGGAGTACAGTATACTTCATTGAAACATTTATAATCAACATAAAAATCTGTATTCGATATGCAAATGATACCTATATTCATACTGCTCGAATGCTATTCAAAGGAAGCAAGAGCTATATCTGAAGGACATACTGGATACTCTCTTGGGAATTTTGAGCTATGTTACCAGTAACCCAATATTGAACTTTTGCACTCATCAACTGAATCTATACAGCAGAGTTAAAAATTATGAAAAAGAAAATAATTAGGATACTACAAAAAGAAACTTCAGATATACTTCTCTTGAAAATATTGAATGTACAGATCTGATGGCACAATCAAGGCAGTGGCTGACCTCTCCATTACCTGCTTCTTATTGTACAGGTGAATAGAGGAAAAATGATAAATTGGAGATTGCAAACAGA
The DNA here is from genome assembly GCA_026283785.1 of Coracopsis vasa. Taxonomy (NCBI): domain Eukaryota; kingdom Metazoa; phylum Chordata; class Aves; order Psittaciformes; family Psittacidae; genus Coracopsis; species Coracopsis vasa. Next base: position 23,474 of record JANHGB010009925.1, on the reverse strand, counting down.
GGAGAATTTGGTACTTAAGTTCATGGAGAGGAGGTAAGAGAACAAGAATTCATGGCGGAGTCAGATCTTCTGTACAGATTTTTTCTTAAAGACATTACTCCATGAAGAAAACAACTTCTGTTCTCTAATCTTCGAGCCTTTGGTTTTCTGAGTCAGGCCAGCAGCATGCACAATGAATGTGTTAAAAATAAAAGATATTATGTGGCCCAATTCCAATATTGGCAGAAAATGTATATAGGAATTCTGATGCTTTCTCTTTTTTTTTTTTTGTTTTGATACACGATCTTTGTGGAATTTCTCCAGTATTTTATTTACAAAGTTCATGAAGTCTCCATTTTTAAACTGTGAAAGTGAAGCCAATTAATCACAGGTTACACTGCAGCATATAATGAAAGAGAAATGAGAATTTATATGAATCTTTTTTATTTGTCAAAGGTTTGAGCAGTGATGGTAAATTGTCTTACAGAAACAAGTTAACAGAACTTAACCAAAGTAGAGTTTTTGGTCTGGCAATTAAGGTGCTAATCAGAGAAACGCAGTATCTAGGTTAAGTTCCCTGATGTGCTGTAGACTTTCTCTGTGACCTTGAAAAAATCATCAAGTGGATTATTTCTTACCTAAATACAGTGGCCTATAAACCAAGCAGGAAGAACAACCAAGTTACCAAGATTAATCTAGATACATCTAATCACTGGAGGATAATTAAAGCAGCCAACTTCTTCCACCTACTTTATGATAAGATCAATCACCTTTAGAGATAATCTCTCCCTTACAAGGAGTTTGGACTAGATACATAGAATCACAGAATCACAGAGTAGTTAGGGTTGGAAAGGACCTTAAAATCATCAAGGTCCAACCCCACTGCCATGGACAGGGACACCTCCCATTAAACCATGTCCCCCAAGGCTCTATCCAACCCAGCCTTGAACACTGCCAGGGATGGAGCATTCACAACTTCCCTGGGCAACCCATTCCTGTGCCTCAACCACCCTCACAGTAAAGAACTTCCCCCTTACATCCCATCTTAACTTCCCCTGTTTAAGTTTTAACCCATTACCCCTTGTCCTATCACTACAGTCCCTAATGAAGAGTCCCTCCCCAGCATCCTTATAGGCCCCCTTCAGATACTGGCAGACTGCTATGAGGTCTCCACACAGCCTTCTCTTCTTCAGGTTTTACCAAATGAAACGACTTGTGTATTTTGTTGTTGCTATTTTCATTATCATCATGGTAGTCAATTAGGTATAGCTAGCTCTGCATAATCTAAATGATTGGGAAATATATGAACATTTTTCTTTGGACTGATATTTATGGTCTCAAATATGTCATAAATATTGTTTCATGGACTCAGAAATGTTTAAATAATTACTGTTAGAAATTAATTAGTTTCTCATTTCAGGGTATATAAAGAATTTTCTATTAAAGAAACCCTAGAAAGTCCTGAGAGAGATATCATTAGAATCAGAAACTTAGCTCTTTATTGTCCATTTTGTATGAATACTGTTTTAGGATTCTTCCTTCCCTCAGCCAAAGGGAATGAGAAGTCTCCTTTTTCATGGACAGAAAATCCAACATGAATAGATTTTTTAAAAATAAATTTAAAAAAGAGGCCATTAATGATTAAATTGTATTACTTCTGAAATTACCAGTCATTTCTTGGAGATCTCCTGTCTGAGTACATGGCTCTTCCAGTAGAATATCATCTGAAATAAAATAAAGACTAAAGAGAGATCAAGGTACTGAGAGAATATCAAACATTAATATTCCATAGAAACAAAAGAGATCAGATTGTTAGAAATCTAAGAAATAGTACTGCAAAGGAAGTAGAAATGAGTTAAAAAAAAAGAAAATATGGAACTGGAAGATACTTCAGAAGTCTGAATAAGAAAGATCATGAATAATTTTAAACTGCTGTTTGCCATTCAGTTGTACAGCACAGGTGTTTTGTTGTGTCTTTCTTCACAGTCTTTGTTAATGTTCATCACTTGAGGAACACAAAGAGAAGCAACGATTCCTTTTGCTATTTTAATTATTTTCATTCTGCACAACGTTAAAGAAATTAGATATTGATTGTGTTGACATTTATAGCTAATCAATTTTTTCAGTGTTTCAGGATAAGGTATGCAGCGAATGCACTTTGCACAGTGAAATTCTTCAACAACCGAAAATAATGCAGACTCGTTACTACAGCAAGGCAAGATTGTCTCTGGCTGGAAAATGCCAGTTCAGTAACATAAAATTTCGCAATCACAATTTTTAAATTTATTGCTTCCAGCAATGCATCTGAAAAAAAGAAGTTTTTGGAAGGGAACATATATTTGGTCCAAATGTGAGAAAGCAAATAGTCTGGTGGTTAGGAGATATGCCTGAGGTATAATAGGCAAGAGGAAATTCTTCTCTCAGATTAATAGCAACTTCATTGATGTCTTGCAGGGTCAGTGCCCAAGCTATTATCTCTTCTGTACATTGGCTTCCTCTTCTCTATGGCTTTGTAAGGTATTCTGCACTTCATTCAGTCTGGAACCAAAAGACCCATGTCTATGTTTTACAGACTGGAAAACCTGTTTCCCACCCAGCTCCATTTGTAATCAAGTATCTTATTCCTCCTCTTTCTGAAAGTCTGCCTTAAAGCTCTTGAAACATGATGAAATTGAGAGAAATCTGCAGGGTTTTATTCCATTCTCTTTCTTCCCAGCAAGTAATGATCCATAGTCACTTGCTTTCAGTGTATGTTATGAATCTAAAGAGGACTACTCTAAGACCCCTTCCTACAGCCTCATGGGAAACAAAATAAGTTCTACGAGGCAGCTCACTTCGTGGAATAGTGACCTACCAAGACTGGCAGTTCACACAAAGTAAATTCTGGCCTGATAAGTTAGGGCTTTGGTACACCAAACCTCAACCCTGGTCTCTTTCACAACCACCGGCTTTTTGCAGATAGCTGATGGTTGGTAATTTACTTCTCTGATAGTGAGCCTGTCATTCCAGTAACTTCCTGACAGTGTTTCCAGCTGAGCTGCTGCTTGAAATTAGGTTCCTTGTCATTGTAGGTAGCACTAGGAGAAAATATATACTTTTGTGTTCAATGAATACATGCTTTGCAATTACTGCTCCTGTGGGTTTTGCCTACAGTTAATAACTAATAACTTTTGAGAAGCTGGTAATCTAGCTGGATGATGTAGGGCCAGATAAATTGTTAATTTCATTTTGGGGTTTTGGTCGTTCCTTTGTATTCTGAAGAATTAAGCATTGTATGTATGCATGTATGCGTGCATGCATATATTTATTTATTTGGAGAGACTGTGAATATATCAAAAGTATCATTTACTCAGTTCTGTTGGAAACACAATCACTATGCTTGTGCTGGGAAGCTAAAGAACTCAGGCATGGGTTCAAGAGCTCTCTGTGATTAACTATACTGTTAATTGTTAGCATGATCCCTAACTTGAACTGTGCCAGCTGTGCCTGGGCACAGTTTGGGAGTCACCAGGGACAGGGGATCATTCCTAATAGGCCATTTGGACTTGGCTACTCTGCTTTGGGAGGGAAGATGGTTTAACTGTACGGACTGATATGAGCTGTGTGGTGCCAGCTGGCCTCGGGTTCACAGAATGATCCACAGCCTATTTAATTTACTGGTGTAGATATAACCAGTAGAACTGTGGCCAGCACAACAAAAGATGAGGAAGAAAAGTTTCAGTACTCAAGAATATTTTCATCTTAATGTCAGCAGCGCTTCAAGTCACCTTTTCCTAAACCTGTATAAAAGCTTATTTTTTTAAAATAAAACATAATTTTGAAGTTAGAAAGAATTATCTTTACTCTTTTAATTTAAGATGCACAAGCTAGGAAGTGCTCTAGAAAAGCATTTTCATGGTGCTCTGAGTGATTTCATACTTATCTATTTAATTATCTTCACTCATAATAAACTCTGCTTTGTAACAGTAGGTAGTGTTCAACCTTCCTCTAATTAATGAATCAGTTAATGGACAACCTGCAGAGTCAGAATATGCTAATTTAGAGAGAATCTAGTCAATTTAGTGAAACCTACTGATGCACTTCAAGCTGCCCAACTTTTGGACCAGTAAAGAACAGCCCTTCCAGGCAGAAACCAATGGTCACTGTCAGTAAAGCTGGAGTTAAAAGCAAAGAAAAAACTGTGTCTTTAAATCTGTCACAGTGCTGAGAGTTGTTACACTTCAAAATTCTGCTTCTTTAAGGACTTTTCATGAATAATACATTACAGACATGAAGATGATACCTGTTATTGTGTATTAGCATGTAGTTCTGAGGTACAGTCTCTGTGTATAGCTCTTCACTGTTGAACCCGTTCTTGTTCATTGACAGCAGACAATTCTGGGATCCTGGGGCCATGCTGGATGTAAAGTAATGACAGATAATAAACGGCAAACAGTGTACAGCCTTGGCAAGCAGTCAAAAGTTTAGGTGCTTGTGCTTCGGAAGGGAAGGTAGCATGGGTGCCAAGCAAGGCTCTCAAGATGACTCCTGTCAAACAGATGTCTTTCAGACTATGGAACTCAAGTAATGTCATGCATAAAACAAAAGATGAAAAGTCAAAGTGGTAAGATGGATTTTGAATAGCAAATAGCTAAATAAACTGTAAACAAGAGAGCTTCTAGGGATTTAATTGGTTGGTTAGCATGAACATCAGGGAGAGACAATCAAAAAGAACTTTACAGGGAAGACAAATGATTTCTACCCTTGCAGAGGATTACCCCTGGAAAAAAAAATACAGTTCAAGTACTGTCAGAAACAAAAGCACTCAGAGAAATTCATAGACTGATGGGCAGCAGCTCCTGAGCATATGACTCTGTGTGTGTCTGAATTCTGGAGTTTGCGAATGAAGCTGCTGAGTATGTTACAGAGGTTTGCAGCTTCTAATTAAAGTCTTTTGTAAGTCTAAATTCCATCTACCTAAAATTGCTTTGAGAAAGACCTTGAACACTGAATACTGACAAGATTTCTTTAAATTACAGATACATTGATTGAAACAGCAATTAAAATATAATTTATAAAACATCCTGATGTGGAGAAGATCAAAACAAGCTTGACTTCACATGTAAAAACAATGGGGTTTTGGTCCCAAAGAGTTCCCAGTGTATGTAAACAGAATAGTAGGCAAACCAGAAAAAAAAAAAAAGGAAGCATTTTTTCTGATTTTCAAAGTGTTTGCTAAATCCCACATAGGAAGAACTTAAGGAGGTTAAATAATGACTGGTTTGCAGGAAAAGTACTATCATAGATTAAAAAATAGGTAAGGGATAGAAAAAACCTAGAAGGCTGCCTGTCCTTTAATTTCTTTTGCATAGGGTTAAAAAGGTTCATGTAAAAGGAAGGAGCAATGAGGTGGCAAAATCTGTAAAACAGAGCTACTAAGATTGACAAACTAAGGAAAATTCAGAAAGACCCAAAAACATTAGAATAGCTATACTGGGTCAGTTCATAAATCAGCTTGGTCCAGTACCTTATTTCTAATTCCCTATTCCCTAATATAGGGGAAAAGCGTACTAAGAAGAAAGGCAAACACTAGTATTTCTCCCAGTACGTCCTTCTAGCTTCTAGCTATCTGTAGCAAAGACACTTCCCAGGACAGAAGATCTATGTGAGATTTTGTATTTAATAGATTCAGGGAATCTAATGAGTTGGATGTGCAGCTTGATGGAAAATGAAATTCCATAAAGATAAATGCTAAGTAATGCATATTCCAGTACATAATTTGATTTATACACATTACTGGGTTCCAAATGAGCTGAAGTAACTCTGACAAAAATAAAATATAAGAAATATAAAACTAGGGCCCCAATATGAACCCTTTATTATTTGTCATTTGTATATTAACTATTAGTATTGCAGCAGAATCTCCAGACACTGATTTGGTATCTACTGTGCTCATGCATTACACAGATAAAGAAAAAAGTCTCCAGCCTGAAAGACCTTGCAATCTGAGTATAACAACAGACAGGCAGATGTGGGCGAACAAGGAAACAATGAGGCAATATTGATCGGAAGGATAAGCAGTGGTGTCAGATTAATTGACCTTTGCTCATTCTGCATTGGTGGTCAAAAAGGAAACAACTTGTTAGCATGTATAATGCCATTACATGAATCAATGAGTTCTAATCTTCCCATCTCAAAAAGCTACAGTAAAATCAGAAGGAATTCAGAGCCAGATGACAGAAAGTATTTGGAAAGAAAACAGAAATGTGGGATTCAAAGGTTGGGAATAGTTAATTTAGATGAAAAAAAAATGTTTTCAAGATGTGAAATGATAAAAGAATGTGTAATAATGACACACAATATCATTATTACAAATTATTACACAAAGACATTGTCAAGTGGACGTCCCTAATTAGCTCTTCTACTGACATAGGACATAAGTAAAAAAAAAAAAAACAAACAAAAAACCAAACCAAACCAAACCAAAACAAAAAAAAGACCCATTTAAAATGTAATTTTTCCTCATGCAGGAACTGCAGACTTAATTTATGGAATGAACTGTTGTTGTCTGATGTCACTATGACCAAGTCTTCAGTCCTATTCAAACTGGAACTGCAGATTAATTGGGATAATGTCATGTGTAATTGTGATTCTCTTTTAATGCTATGTATATTGCTACACATACAGGTGTTGTCCAGCCACTAGCTCATGAAGGACAGAAAAATATTTTCCTCACAGACAGTTTAGTCCATAATTGTCCAGCGGAGGTTTCTCACCGCTGCTGAAGAATTTACTGCTAGCTACAAACTGTGAAAAATAGGACACCAGGTTAGATTGGTCTGATCTAGAGCAGCAATTGTGGTGACCTTTGATGAGAAACCCTATTAAATACTGGAATTGAGATTATAATGTATGCCTATAAGTAACTGGCAATATTTAGTTTTTAGTGTGCATTTGGTTCTCAGTTCTGGTTCACTGCATTGCAAGAGCTGCAGCAGGACTGGCATGAGCATTTCAGGGATGTCTCCTTTTCCCTCCTTTCTCTAGTAGCAAGGAAGGAGGGAGAGAAAAGGAAAACAGAAACATTGAGCTGATTTAGCTACAAATGGTACTGCTAACTTCAAGAACAATTAGAAACTGCACAATGAATAATTCAGCATTTTGTCACTTCAGGGGCTTCCCATTCTGCCTTTATAATTTAGAACTCTTCCTTCCCTCCCCCTTCTCGTTAAGGAGAAATCCGAGCTGGAAAGGCGGTCTCCAGGGGCTGCCTGCCTGCTTAACATGAATGTGGCATTTCCCTGGGGTTTACTGGAAGCCCCCAGCTGGAGGTGTGTCGACCATGTCCATGTGGGACCTCTATGGTGTACACATCCTGGCCATGCTCATGCAACTGCAATACCTAAAAGGGATTTCTTCTAAAAATGAGGGGCTTTTCCTGTCTTATTCCCCGCATTGTTTGAGGAATGAGATGTGATATGACTTCAAAGGGAAATTGTATTACCTGAGGATCCCAGAGTACTAATAATTTACAGTAGGGTTTCTTTGTCTGTTTTGGCTTTTTTTTCTTTTTTTTATTTCTGCAGCAGAGAAAACTGTTACTCAGTAACAACAAGGTCTGATTAAAGACAGGAAAAGTAAGGGATGAGTGGGCAGACAGGCATATACTGTAAGTACAACAATTTCCTAGCACTTTGTGTGAGGAGCTGAAGACCTCTTCTTGTCCTTCAGATGAAATTGCCAGCATTCAATGACGTTTATATGTACAAAAAACAAATAAACACACAAAAAACCTGTGCAAAAAAACCCTTCTCTGCCCTTGCTGCCACTGTCATTAAGAGCTCGTATTCCTGTAACAAAGCACTGAATGAAGAAAACCTGTACTGAATGAAAAGCTTTAAAATAGGCTTCGAAGGACAACATATTGTTAAGAATATGTTGAATAGAATTGTGCTTTTAAGAAGTCAGGATTTGGGAGTCAGTTTATTTATAGTGCCAGGATTTATTATTGCAGTGTTAGAATTCATATATGCAACACTAAACACTAAGTTATAAGGGAATAGTCAATATGGTCAGGTGAATGCTAAAATTTTTGGATTAACATCTTTTTTTTACATTGTGCCGAAGCTCAGCACACTTTCTAGCTCATTTTAAGGAAGTATTTGGTCCAGATTGCGGTCCATAACAAAAAATGGATACAAAATCAATGCACCAGTCTGCTGTAGCTGAGATATTTGTGAATCTGTATTCACTCTTATTTTTTTGTCTAGGAAAGGATCACCCTTCCCATATAAGCCTCTTTCTCACATACTAATAAAATGCTCTGCCTAGCTGAATGCCCCTTCAGAGCTCAGGGGCCGTTTCAGCCCCTTCAGAGTACAGGGAATATGATGCAGATTCTAGGTTGATTGCAAATCAGGACAGATATATTTTCTTAGGACCTTTTCTGCAGTCCTATCTTTGCAAGGTGTTTCTTCAGCAAAGTGCTAAGGCCAAACTGAGCAAAGGGTGATTTTCTGAATTATCTCAGAGCCATAGTTTTGTCAGCCACTGAACGGAACTGGGTTGCCACTGAAAGGAACAAAGTCCTACTCTTCCTTTGCCTCAGAAAGAGAACTCCCAGATTCTTCACTGTGGTCATCCAGATTATGGACTTCATCCTATTAAAAACCAACCCCCCTGGAAAATGTTTGATTTTTAGCAGATCAGTCCTTGTGGTGTCTGACTGCTTGGTGGTACAGTGCAATCATGGGGGTTGCGGATGGGGCAAGAGCACCATGAAGGTTGAACACAGAGTTCAGATCAGCTTCCAACATCAGGCAGCTGTACTCCCAACTGCTTCTTTTGAAACCTCACTCTTTGAGAACTCTACAGTGTTCCTAAACCAGAAAGTAAAGGCATAGCATGATTGTTGCTTTTACTCTTCAGTGATGCCGAGCCTTAGTTTATAGCTTAATAAAAATCATGAATATTGAAATTTGAATATACCCCTGTGGCATTTTGGCGCTATGTTTGATGGGATATCATGCTACATAAAACTGCTTTCAGGAATTCTCATGTATTTGGAAGGCTATTTGTAACGTGAAGCTGAATCAGACAGACAGTGGAGAATAACATATGCCTTCAACATTTCTTTACTGACAATTTTCCCCATTTTTTTGTATTACAACAATTCTGCAGTTAAAGCTATAAGAGTAGGTTGTTCCATGAACCACATAACAGATGAAATTAGTCATTAGCTGTGACTACTCAAAGCTGTGGACGTTTCTGTTTGCCAGTCAGTATGCTTGGCTGACTGGCCAGTAGGTACATGCATTCTGCTGCCAAAACAAGACGTATAACAGATGAATTCTGCCTTTCTTTCCTTTCCTGGTATTCTCCTTTAACCAGACAATATTCTTCATGAAACTTGCAGAAATTTTATTATCTTTGAGAGTTCAACTGCTCTTTCCAATTTGCTGAAAATTAATCAATAATGCAGAATGTAGTAAGTGTGGTCTGACAAAAAAATGCACAAGAAGTTAAACTGTATATGCCTCAGAAAATCAGTGTCAAAATACATATTAAATATAAACTGTTGTGAGGATCTTTTCTTCTAGCTGTAGTCGGATTCCATATTGCAGAGAATGGAAACATAATTTTTATATCAATCTTGACACACCTGAGCAGAAAGCAGTCCAAATTTGAAGGCATATCCAATGTCTTTTGTTTCAGGATCTTATCTCCATGTCTTTTTTGTCTGTATAAACCTACTGAGGTTCAACCACTCTCCTATATGTTTTCACTTGCTGTGTCTTTTACTGCAGATCACATAATTTTAGGCAATGATAATATTATTATGCTAATATTGTTATAAATATGTTATTAATCAGCATTATTTAAATAATATTTCATAAGTTAATTGGCTGCAATTATAAGTGCCATAAAAATCTTATAAAAGGAACTCTACACCACATAAATAAAGACAATAGAGACCATTTTCCTGCTCTGAAAGACTTATCCTCAGAAGCTTGTCCATTGCTTCCTGTTATGTCAGGTGACCTGATAAAAGGTACTACTACCTCTTACAAAACCTATCCTTCTCACATGACCATAACTGTTTTGGCTACAACATTGTTGTCTGATGACTGACAGTGCAGTCAACTCCTGAGCTATGCTACCCTGTGCAAGGAAAAATGTCAGCTCTTTTCATGACTTCTAATACTGGATGCATCTTAGGATAACATTTGGACCACTTTATTCTAATGATATAAATTTCACAAGAAAGCAGGTATAAAAAATTCTCCTCTAGCCTTAGCATCACCTCCCTCACAATTCTCGCAGATGTATTCCTCCCCATGCATGTATTTACAAATGAGCAGCCTCATTCTTTTTCATATTGCATTGCACCCTTTAGATAGCTTACTTGTATGAAAGTGCTAAGCTCTCTTGTATTTCTCGTTGTTAGCTAGTACGTTGATCTTTAAACCATCTTTAAAAGTTATGAATATTTTCTCATTGTCACCATTTTCATCTGTATTTTTATATTTCATCTGTTCTCTTGATAGATGATTTTCTTTTCTCAAGTTTGCATAGTGCACATTACAATAGGTCTGGGGTCTGTCCTTTATGTACAATATAATGATAGTGCATACAGAGCGTATGGGATGTTAAAGAATAGAAAAATAGAAATGGAAGAATTCTTATTAGTTGTGTATGTCTGTATATATATATATATAAAATAGATCATAGAATATCTTGAGTTGGAAGAGACCTATAAGGATCACAGAGTTCAACTTCCAAATGCATATATATATATATATACACAAAATATGTATATACACACACATCCACATGTCATCCACATAAGAGAGAAAACAATATCTAATATCTTTTTACTTTCCTTGAATTTGGTTATGGTGATTCTGATTTTTAATTCCAAAGCCACGTGGACTCGGTCAGTACTACTGACAGAAAGCTGAGGGAAAGACACTGAGATCTCCACAGTAAAAATCATTTAGGCAGAGTGGCTGAACTAAGCATGTGCTTCATGAAGTTGGGGAGAAGAGAACAGAATGTTATGACTAGCACATTTCAACAATCCATTTTTAGAAATGCCAATTGCTGTGAGTTATGAAGAAAACAACATCCCCTCACAGTGCCCAGACCCTAATCCTGAGTTTGAAAGATGGCCATGGCTCGCAGCTGCCAGCATGCAGTAGGTGTGATGCCAAACAACTCCGAACTGTTTCTCATGCTACATGTGGCTGGGGGAAATCACCACCGCAGGTTATGTACACTGCGTGTGCAGTGAGTTCACGCCACACATGAAATACAGACTGAAGTCCGACATTGCCTGCTTCCTGGAATCCCTTTAAAACAGATCTGGCATACAGTGTTTCAGCATAACCTGATTCTTTAAATGGTCATGTCTCTCCACACTTAAGGTTGACCAATTTTAGATTTTTGCTTTTTATATAAACAAAAAGTCCCCACTATCCTAGTCATGTTAGTATCACACTTTGTAGGTTAATCCTTTAACTAAAACATTTTTTAAATTTAGAGAAGACATCATTAGATTCAGTTGTCCAGCTTTGCAATACTCTCATAGAGGGAAAAAAGAGTGAAAGGAATACATTGTAATTTCTTGTATTCTTAGTCTTTTTGACTGATGTCCCATATGCTAGGTTTTGTTCTTACAGACTCTTACAAAAATGCCTAACTCCCTGCATCACACAATAGCTTGAAGATATCTGAAAGAATGTCATGGTGACATTCACCATGACAAATTCCATGGTGAAGGCTGATCACTAGCATCTGTGATAAAGGAACTTTTCTGACTAATCCGATTGCTCAACGTACTGGAAGATACAAACTGATTCTATCCATCTAAACTTCTCCCACATGCAGACACATGGGTTCAAATATCCACCAAAACTAAGGCAGCAATCCAGACTGCCTTCTCCCACTCCACTCTGAGTTACATATAAGGGTATCACAGACATTGAGACTTCACTACCTGTGCAGAAACCAGAGGCTCTTGAATAAATTTAGTAGGTGCCAGTTTCACAACAAAACAAGCAAAATAACTTTCTTTAAAAATAAGCATTATCTATTCAACTTCTTTCCAAAGGATGTGGCAAATGAAAACGTGCATTTGCTTTCAGGGAAAGTAGTACAAAAAGAAGAAACATCCTTTGGAGACTTCTAAGTAGACTGTGTCAAGTTTGACAGATCCCTGTGTACGGAAAGCAGACAGACATGGTGAAAAAACTGGGGGATATGCTGTTACTTCCCTATCCTTGCACTCAGTTACCTGTTCTTTCCCTCTTCTTCCATTCTCCTGGCATAGGCTTATGGGTACTGAGAACAGTTTACTGGATAAGGCGACTTCTGGTCTAAAGTGGTACATCTGTTCTTGCCTTTTTTAACTGCTTAATCCTGTAAAAACCTGAGTTCTGTAGGCACCTTCTAGTCTGGTGTGGAGGTTCATCAAGTGTACACATTTTTCACCATTATGAGTTCAGAATTAGATGGTCCTCCAGTTCCTTAATGAAGTCTGTTCTGCTTCAAGATTAACCAAATAAGCCAGCTAATGAACACTTCTCATAGTGAGTAAGACATTTGCTCAGGCAATAGGTGACCTACTGTCCAGGTGACTCAGTGCCATTTTGACATTCTTGAATGCTATCACATATCCAGTCTCCTAATATATCCCCAAAGAAGTAGCTTTCCCTTTCTGAACAGAAAAGCTTGTTCAGATGCCAAAAATACTTCTGCCTAGATAGTAAAAAATCCCTGCTTCCCAGCCCTCACTAAAAAGTGGCACTGTCCTGGTTTGTTCAGGCTTTTTTCCTTCAGGCATTCCACATGCACCACAGAAACCTGGGGATTTCTGTTCCTTTTTCCTCCAGTTTTACAAGCAAGCCCACCCTGAGACACTGTATCATGACTACCAATACTGCAGCTTTGGAAGATTTAACTGGGAAGCCCCACAGAGCGTACTAACATATAATTGACTGAGGGGTTGCTCCTAAAGGGTAGTATAAGGAACTCCCTCACCACCAGTCTCTCATGATTGTTTGCTTTTGAAAAGGGTTCTTCACACTGCTTGCTTTGAGAGGGGAAGAGGAGGGATAAAGAGGAGTGAAGCTTCAATTGCAATTTTCACTGTTTCCAGAAGGAAAATCTCAGCAGTACACATGCAAACTGTTATTGTTTGATCACTTGTCTCTATTATTTGCCTCTGCTTGGAAGAATTAAAACATTTTCAGAAAAGTAATCTTATCACAAGAGAGCAATTAGATATTTTGTAATCCTATCACCCCTGTGCTGAAATTACTGTGCCCAGTTAGCAATAACTCTGCTTCTAAGAACAGAGTGAGCAGCAGCACAGCATGAATTATTTAACTCGATGCTGTACTTCCTGTTTTCAAGTCACCGGAATAATACAGGCACGACATACAGTAATTATCCCCAGCATAGAGAAGAAACAGTTAATGGAACCTGCCTTTTAAATCAATATTATTAATTCAAGGAAAGAAACAGCATGTAATATCTGACGCCTATGGAGTTTTGATCTGGGCTTGATGTCACGCTGAAGCAAGTGGTTGCCATGGAGATTGGAACGTATGTGCATATCCCTCCCCGCCAGAGAGCTGCAAGGAGTGTTTTTGGAGAGGAAGTGCCCATCTGTAGTCAATAGCTATTGTTCTCGTGGAACCACATGCCGACCTCACTGCAGCCTGCTGAACTGCGTCACGACACTGCAATATCAGCCCCTCTGAATAAAGACTCCCTGTTGAACCAGATTTATCCACCCTACCATTTTCACTGTCATTTGATTATCTGCTTGTATTTTCTGGCTGTGCTAATGCAGTCTTTTAGCAGTGTTATCAGAGAATCCCTATGGCTCGATATCTCTCAAAGCTGGACAGATCTCCTTGTGTTTGCTTGTTTTCTTCATTGCCCTCTCCATTTGGTCAAGGGAAAGTACCTGTGCTATGCCAGCCACTTTGTTTTTCTTCCCTCTTAGACATAGGAGACCTTGGAAACCTGAATGTGCTTTCTTGTCCTGTACAAATTCATGGCAACCTAAAACTGCTTGTAATAGATCCTTGTAAATCATTATTATTAATTGCCAACATATGTTTGTAGAAAAAGCCTGGCAGTTTGGCATGGTCCACCATGATTATTGAATATACCTGTTTATTAACCAATTAAGTAATGAGCTAATATGCCAATGGCATATGAAATCAGGGCACTATTACTAAGTGGAAGATGTCAGACAAATTTACTTGTGCTATCTGAAGACAATGGGATGAGACAACTTCATGAATACCAGGTGCAGTTTGTAGGCTTATTTTCTTTTCCTCCTGAAATACAGTATTCAGAGTAATGTCTGACAAATTTCTGCCAGAGATTCTTGGAAGTTACTCTCCTGAATACCATGCACAGAAAGAAATAGCTATAATGGGAACAGATTTGTTTAACTGTTTTCTCTTTATTGTTCTTTTCCTCTAATTTCTCTCTCTCTATCTCTATTTTGTGTATCTCATGTCAAGTAAAGGTGCATTTCAGCTACCTGGACTTCCCATTGTAAAAGATGCAAGAGGCTTTCAGAACAGCCAATACATGTACCCTCCTCTGCTATCATTCTCAGAAATGGCCAAACCATTTTTTTGCAGAAACATCAAAATGAATCAGCTTTGAGCATATACCTGGCATGGGAAACTGCAGGAAAAACAATTACAGTTTAGTAAATTCCCATAATGGTAAACATTTTGATTGTGAAGAACAGGCCTGCCAGTGATTCTGGGTCCTTATCTAGCCACTGAATATTGTCTAAACTCACTGCTACCAGTGGTAGGTCGATTGCAGCTTGAATACCCCCAGCCTGGGTACAGGTGTAGCATTCACACTCAGCTTGCACTGTATACTAACTTTCCTAATTACATAATGAATACAATTTCATATTTGCAATCTGCTCTACTACTATAAAGAACACAAACATTTATTTAATCCTAGATTGTGTGGCACAAGCAAGGTTGCTGTGGCAGTATGATCACCCCTGCAGGGTGATAAGGGACACACAGGAAAAGAAAAACAACTTTCCTTCACTACCACCACCCCCACCTCGCCCCATGTTTTATTTATATCTCTTCCATTCCAGCTGACACATACAATGGCAACTCTGGGATTTCTGACCCTGAACTATACTGCTGCAGGGCTGAGTGAGAGACTTAGCAGGTACTTGGTGAAGCTGAACTACATTGCAAATGTTCTAAATTTACTGAATCCATGAGTTTCAGGAGAAGTTTTGAAGAGATGTTTCTGAACAGCTTTATCAGTTCTATGAACAGCGTGTTCTTACTATGAGGTTTCCAAAAGAATAGTCATATTTTTGTAATTTTACCTCCTATTTGGGTGCTTTGCTGTATTGTGAGTGTTGACTGGCGATTTTTGAGCTTTTGAGGCAGCCAGTTTGGATGAAAAGGCCAGACCCACCTACACAAATATGCAAATACAAAAGTGTCAAGCAAGGAAACATAAACTTTCACTTCTGGAAGTGAGTAGCAAGTTGAATTCCTAGTCATGGAAAAAAAAAGATAAATATTACTATGTAGGTGAAAACCTCCAGTGCTTGGAAATCACACAAGGTTTAAAAGAGAAACAGATGCTGTTTGGATAGATGGGTGAACATAATCATATTTACATCTTGAAGTAGATTTAAGCTATCTTGTCAGAAATGCACTGAAATTGGCACATTCCCACAGTATATCAGTGAATTTTCATTTTGACATGACTTTCCTTTGAAAAAAATGTAGACAGGCGTATTTTCTTCTGTACAAGGTCCTGAATTTTTCACTTTGTTGACTGAAAATCCTATCACATCAACCACAGAAGACCTTGGACTTTGTGGGTTTTTAATAAGTGCTCAGGTGGGCTACCAGACGTCTGAGATTTTTGAGGTTTATTGTATCTCCAGCTTTAATGCAGCCTGCGTTGGTTATTTTGGTAACTAATGTGGCATTTTTGGTGAAGTAAGGTATACACAGGTGAAAGTCATATGAGATTCTGGGAAAGGATATCTAATTCTCTGAATCAAAAGAATTCTCACAGGATGCTTTCCATTTGAACTACATTAACTGCTTTAAAATATAGAGGTTTCTGGGGCAATGCTCACCCCTTCTACTGCTGGATGACTATTTCAGATACAGGAAACTATTTTGTCTTTCCAGCTTGAAAGATTTGGTTTTATTGCTCTCTCATTCTACAAAAGTACAGCCAGTAAAGAGATACAACTGCTGATTACAATTGCTGTTTCTCCTGTTTAATTTGGTCCATTATGCATCAGGGAACTAAGATTTTCTAGTACCTGAAGGAGTCTGTATGTAGGTTAAAAAGCAATTACATGGTGTTGGTCACCAATTATGAGGCACTGACGTGTGAAGCTGCTTTCTGTTTGCTTTTTTAGGAATTCAACATCAGAACTCCTTAGTGTGGTGCAAAACATTCAAACACCTTTATGATCTGATATTCTATAGTCCTAGCACTTCTGATTCTAGAGAGGCTCTCTAATAAGAAAGCTCCCTGCCTTTCTAATAAAAATTCTGTATCGCAATATTTATAAAATAAAATATTGTGGAATTTCAAGTTATGTATATATTTGAGTTTTAGGAAGATTATGAATTTGTTTATTAATTTTATTTTTAGGAAAGCAACATTTTTGCAGACCTGACCAACTCCTTACTCCTATATTACAAATGTAGCAGGCTTGAAACTTTGCTCTAAACTTAAAATGAGTGAAAAATATAAATATGCTTTTTTTTTGTTTGTTTTTTTATTCTATTTCTTTTTTTCAGTTCATCCAGCTTCTTTGGCATCTTTTCATTGCATGCAAAAGGACATGTCCAATGTCTGTCAGCAGCCATGGACTATTTTATGTTCTGAAAAGTCTTGCCAGAATGGCCCCCTTAAGCAACAAATGGCCAAATTTATTTATGATAGTGTCAAAAAAACTATTTCCAGGATGTTCATAGGTCAAGAACTTCACTGAAATAGAGAATGCCTCTAGGACCTATTGCACTGTTTATTATTCACTGTGTATGTTGTAGTAATGCCTTGAGGCCACAATCAAAATCAGGAAGTCGAGGGAGATTGAAAGAATTATGATCTCTCTTTCAGTTGTAGATTATCCTTATAACTTTGTCATTCTATTTCCTGTCACCCTTTTCCTCTAGGACGTTAGTTTACCCTTCAGACAATTTTCTTTTAGAAATCTCCTTCCATTAGCCTCCTATTTCTATTTTTGTCTAACTAACTGTTGTCTTGAGATGACTAGTTATTCCAGTGGTTACATCCAGTGAAAGGATGCTTCAAATGGATCTTTCATGATTTTTCTTTTTAGATTCCTTCTTCTTTTATACACACACGCAGATTTATATGTGATGTGAATGATGTATCTCAGAAACTTCTCATTGTTTAGTTTTTGCAGGTAATCTTTGGGAATGGGGGTACTATTCTTGTGTATAGAGCTGCAGGTTTCTTTAGGGAACTAGAGCAGTCTCCAAGAGTCCTAAAGATGAGACAAGTCACAGCAACTGTTTTTAATAAAGCCTAACTCATTCTGTTTCTTTGCTTGCCCATCTCCTTCCCAGTCCTACCAAACTTTCATTTGATTTGTCCTTTTCTTCAGTCATGCAATGAAATCACTCTGGGTGACTAAGACCTGCCTATCTGCACTGTGACATATTACAGGGAGAAGTTGTGGGCAAAGCTCTGAATCCGAGAGTATCAAGGAGGAACTATGATTCCTTTGTGTAGTGAGTTTTCCAGGTTATGTTGTCTGTAGGAAACATAGATTTTTTCAAGCAGATCCATAGAAATCACAGTACATTTTCTGTAACAATTCAGCTCACGTGAATAAGTCAATACCTGACAATATTTGTTGAATAGGATTTTTCCTCCTCTTGCTTAGCTAGCTCACACTTTTGAAATAAAATGACATCTAACAATAAGTACAGCATAAATTTGCCATGCTTGCTATTATTGATGAACATGTTGCAAAGAGTAACATAACAAAAATATATTTGCACATTGTACAGTGGAACAAAACATATGTGAAATTTTTCAGGCCTCCAGAATTCATATTACAGTTTCCTCCTCTTGAGGAAGAAAGATGGATCTGTAGGGAAAGTAAGAGAGATGAAGGGAAAATCTGAAGTAATTTTATGGAGTTAAGAGAGTGATTGGGCAATAAGAATAAATCTATATTTGTTCTGGCTCGGGGATAAGTTTTTCGGGGGTTAATTAACTTCATGCTCTGTTCATTTCTTCTTTGTGAACTCTGTAGAAATGACTGTTATCCATTAATTTATTTTTTCTTAGCATTAAATATTATAATATCATCTTTTTCTGTCCATGAGGTCAGACAAGGATCCAATTACTCATTATAGCAGGAATTTGTATTTCTGGAGTTTGATTCTCTTGAAGTCTTTTTATGCTTACACTCTCAGTCAGGATAAGCAGGATGAAGAATGAGATCGTGGAGCCCTGAGATCAGCAGTGTTTTCAGCATCTGCATGCAATAATGTGATTTGACTGACTTGTATGGACCCGAGCCCAAAAACTACAGAAAGGATTTATTTAGGCTGTGTTGGCTGACATGTGGGAGATGTTCCTACTATAAAAGTAATGCCGATTACAATATGCAATCATTTTCATAAAAGCAGCCAGACTTGTTTCAGTTTTGCTCCTTGGCTTATGTTCCTCTAGCCAGTTTCCATCCGACTGTTTCTAAAATAGCTTGTACATCTTTAATAATTATATAAGGTTGGTTCAGAAAAATAGTTATAATTCTATTCATCTGTACTGCATGGAGGTTTGGTTCATGAGTCTTTGAAGACAGAGACGGAAAAGACTAAAAAATGTATTCTATCTTCAGTACAATTCAGGTTACTACACAGAACCTCCCACTCACCACACTTCAACTAGTCACACATGTTAAGCATAATGACTCCTCTTTTTTTAATGTGTTCTGATGATAATTTTCTCATTTACAGTTATAAATGTTACATTCATTTTAAAAAGTTGACAAAATCAGATTGCCAAAAATATATAATAGTTTAACTGAATA
This sequence comes from Coracopsis vasa, assembly GCA_026283785.1. NCBI lineage: Eukaryota > Metazoa > Chordata > Aves > Psittaciformes > Psittacidae > Coracopsis > Coracopsis vasa. The sequence continues at coordinate 4,399 of JANHGB010009925.1, read as the reverse complement.
ATTTTAACTCATTCTAAAATCCATTTTTTTTGATTAATGCACACTATACCTATTTTACATTAACTTTGTACAATATGTTCCCTGATAAAATATTGGGAAAGATGTTATTAACCATATTTGTCAAAGCTTTTTCTGTGTAATTAGATTTTATTTCACTAAATTTGAACAAAACATCGATCATAGAACTGTCAAATTACAACACAATTTCTAGTAAAATGTTGGCTGAAAAGGACTCCACTTACACCTTATTATCTTTTTTTCAAGATTGGATTTTTTCTGAGGAAAATGAGATTACGAGTCCACTTGAATCCAAACACAGATTTTCATGTTAAAATGAAGTCATAGGGCTATATAGCATATCCTACCTTCAGTAATTTGCAGTGATGTACAAAGGTTTAGTTCTATAGGTCAAAAAAGTCCAAATCCTACTAACCAGAAGGAGATGTTAGGTGATTTGTATGATCTGGATAAATGTCACCTTACAAAACAAGCTAAGGGATTGAGAAAGGCATGACATGCAAGCAGAAGGCAAAGTATTTTCTATTTTCTCAGTCTTACTTGAAGTAGCATAGAATCCTACGTCTGGGTAAACAGAAGTTTTGGCCTGTCATGTCTGATCAGTCTTCCAAAACACTACAGAAGTTGCATTCAAAATATAACAATAGTATCATAACACAACGCAATAGCTTTGCAACCTTGGAGATATTACATTCTTTCACAGCTCAAGTTCTTTTTCAAAGAGCCCCTGGGTCCGGCTATCGCATGCAATGAAATGGTGTTCAAAGGTACTCAGGCTTCCTGTAACAAAACAGCAGCAATGAAGCCCGTCAGAGTTCTTCTGTATCCATATTATGAAACCTCACAGGGAAACAGCCACCCTGATATGTATAAAATTATACTGCAAGTGAAGTTTAGTTACAGACTTGGCTAAAATCAGTAAAGAAGTTTATTTGCATGGCCTTTTTTTTCGGAGAAGACCTGAACTTGCTCTGCCTAAACCCCAATTCAGGCTACAAACAAATTCTAGTCCAAAGGGTCTGCACTCGATCTGCTGTGATAAGCTCTGTTGGGTGCATGGTGCCATTCGGCTTCAAGTTTATATACCTCCTGTCACGATGAAATGCAAGCAGAGCAAACAAAGGTCTAGGCAACAGACTGAGGATTTACAGTGCATTATGTAAGGCCAAGGCTAGAATACACTGTAGTCCCTTGACCTGGAGGTAAGCGTCTTGGAGATAAAGGGTTTCCCTTATTCACACAAATATGGGAGACAAATAACACAAGCTAAATAAGAAAAGCAAAATACTGTGATACCGCTTAAGGAACACTCTGTAATAAACTTTTTTTTTTCCTGAGGAAATTTACACTCAGGAAAGACTCTCTGGATGAGCCTACATAACTCATAAATCAAATGCCATGTATTCTGGTGCCGTTTCTGATAGTCTGTATGTTAATAGCATCTAATGTGTACTACTGCTTGTGTTCCCTACTGTCTTTGTTCTATTTCTGGTCAGTAAATTATTTGTACAGGGGTACTTAGATGTCTCTTCAACAAAGACCAAGTCAATAACAGTGACGATCCACTTGTGAAATAAAGCTAACACTCTTGGACACTCTCACCACCTTTGTTACCCGAAAATTGTTTCTTTTACTCTCAGCAAGTTGTGTTACTGTCCATTGTGCTCAGCAGAAAATCAGTTTTAGAAGTCACAATTCAAAAAGAATGAGTAGACCCACGGAAGTTTCTATATCTTTCTGTTGTCTGGAGAGGTAATTTAACAACTACCTTAGATTAGAAGCTGAAGACAGGCTTCAGCTGGCTAAATATATCTATTTAGTGTAATTACTTGCCTTGAGTATTACAGATATGTGCAACGCTGGTGAATACACCTGGTGGCCTAAAGAGAATCCAGGCACTTCTGCAGTAGGAGCTAGAGCATGGCTAGAAATTGCTTGGGCAACTTAAACAACATTAAACATCCAAGTTGAGACAGACTGACACTACGTTTACATATGTACAGGATGAGGACTGCTTGCGAGCCAGATGTTTAAGTTTCTACTGCAATCAATGAGGGTGTAACTCAGCCACCTAACATATATGTTATCTCATATGTCCCAGGGTACCCAGCATGGACTCCGACTGCTGTGACAAGAGGGTGTGGATCTCGTATAGGCTCCATTCTACAGAGCCTTCAGCTGACATATTGGACATCTGGGGAATCTCAGATGGCACTAAGCACCAAAGGTTATGGAACAGAGTTGAATGTCACATCTAGCCAATATAGCTAGCAGAAGTGAGAAAGCTATTCAGCTCTATCAAAAATAGTCACCCACTTCTGACCATCTCAGTAGCTCTCTGTACTGCAGTGACTAAGTTGACCAGATTAGCAAAGAGAATAACTAAGTCATCTTAGACACTGAACTTACACCTACTTGCATGTCTGGATCTGGAGCTGAAGTCTACCCCAAGTAAGCAGAGGCCTAAAGCTAGGTCAGATGAATCCCATTGCCAGCATTCAGTACAAGAATACGTGAGAGGTGATTCTTCCACCCTCACATCAGCACTGTCATCCTCAGTTTGAAGACACTTGTCAGGCTTTTAACAAGAAGCAGTTTATTTAAAATGTCAGTTATGTAACATGATTATTTAAATGTTTTCTTCTATATATTACAGTAAATTAACACAGTTTAAAAATTCCTCTCACTTCCCACTTTATTCACTCTGAAGCCACCAGAGTTCTGATTTTCATCAGGACATCAGTGCGTATAATAGATTAAGCAGTCTGAAATTTCCTCAGCTGCCTATCCTCCATGTGCAGTTCTCTGGTTGCTTTGTAGGACAAATATGATATTTGGCAAAAGCAGATTACTTGAAATAATGCTATTAGCTATACAGCTTTGGTCTGGTTGTTTTGTTTGGGTTTTTTTTTGCAAGGCTCTCCCTGCAGAAGAGCCTGGGCATCGCTGAAGTACATAATTTCTTAGATTAAAACCTAGTGGACCAGATGACACCACCTTCCCCAACCCCCAAAACCTGTCAGGTGCCGAACCTTTCATTGGACCACTTCCAAGGAGGAAAATCTTGGCAAGTGTAGCTCTAGCACAAATCAATGGTGTGTTCATGTAAACACTAGTTAGTTCATGTAACCGTACTCAGAAAACCTAATTTTCATTAGAGTTGCTGGCATAAGGATTGTCATCCCTATTAGCCTAGATGTAAATTCAATGAGTTACTTCAGAATTTCATAGGCATCAGTGAAGTGAATGTATGCTCTTGTAATATAGGAATTTTGGTTATAGTAATGGTAGACTAAAAGGTGGAGTAGTGAAACGATCAAGTAAATCAATTTGATTTAAGGCTAAAACAACCTATCCTTAGTTACGTTGACATTCTTGATCAGAAGTATATATTTGAAAGCCACTTCTAATTTAATCAGGCTGTTGAAGTTTGACATACATGCATGCACACACACAAAGTGAAGGTAAATACTACAGAATAGATTTAGCTACACAGGGGCACAGAAGGAAGCAAGGACCTGACCTTTTAAATTTATATGTCTACTTAAATGAGTTAGATCTTGCCTTCCAGAAGCATGCATTTGCCTGCTCTGAAGAAATGAAGTGTGAAATGCAAGGGGCTTTCTCGGTTCCTTGCTCTACAGAACTGAGGTAGGATTGATGTGTATGATTGGCAGCACCAAATGAGTCCCAAAAGCAAAGAGGAAGTGGATTAAATTGTGGCTTTTTAATTTCTTTCCTAAGGCACTTACGGACAAGTGCAGCCGTATCATACTTCTTACTGTACTGCACTGACTTGAACTAGCTTCTAAAACATAACAGATTTACTTTTACAAACAGATTTTCATCCGTATTTTGCCCTTTCTTAAGCATATCAAACTTTAAGTTTGCCCAGGATATTGGCAGAATCAACTGTGCTGTGTGCAACGGTATTTGGTAAAGAGGTGGTTTTGGGATAGCATACACAAAGGCATTTCAAATATGTATAATAGCTATAGGAACATATTTTTTGATAATGTGAAACCTGTTAGGAGGCTTGAGTGAAACCAGAATATAAAAGACAGCAGAAAACTTGTGTTGTTTATGGATGTAAACTGTGCTAAAATTATCTCTGGATACAAACATCATCCAAAACCTTTCCTATCATTCATACATACAGACACAAATTAGATTCTCCCATTATAGCAGCTGTGGAGAAAAGTTCTTTTATGCTTCAAAAAGACAGCTTACCTTACTTGTAGCAGTTATGGTTCTTCTGTTGTACACTTTGGAAACACAAGAATCATAGAATCATAGAATAGTTTGGGTTGGAAAGGACCTTAAGATCATCTAGTTCCAACCCCCCTGCCATGGGCAGGGACACCTCCCACTAAACCATGTC
>JANHGB010009919.1:23666-35552 GCA_026283785.1 Coracopsis vasa | reverse complement strand
GAGGTTGGGATTGGACTTGCTGATTGGTTGATTTTGATTTCGAGCTTGATTGGAATGGTCAGTTCAAATTAAAAACAAATCAAATACCTCTTGGTATTTAGCATTGTAAAATCTGAGTGTTTGGAATTCTTGAAAACATAAAACGCCTTTTTCTCTCCTTAGCAGCAGAAGCGGCCGAGTTTTGGTGTTTGCAGTCGCTGTGGTATTGCCCCGCACGGTGGCAGTGTTGTACAAGCCTGTCCGAGTGGGGAAGCCCCCCCAGTGCCGGGCTCTGTTCAGCATCCCAGGCTGAGCTCTGCTCAGCATTTTCAACATCCTTGTCGTAGTTTAACTCCCAGCCAGGGAGTTTAACCCAACCAGGTCAATCATTTATTCCAGACCTTCCTGTGACAACTGAAAAACCGGGTCTGCTCAGCTTAAGATATGTCTCCGTTACAGCATGTGCTGTGTTAAATGTGTTAAGGCAGGGCTTTTGTCTTTCTTCCACGGATGAATTTTTCCTAACCATGCTGCATAACTGTATCACACCCTGAGAAGACAAGGCACTGCACAGTAGAACTGCATTTGGTGATTATATATCATCTGTTCAACAGGCTAACCCTACATGGATAGACATGGTTTTCATCTATTTAACTCTATGCATGGGGCACAAAAATTTGAGACAGCTGAATATCAAACCAGAGGGGTTTACAGGGAAAAACTTCTAGTCCATTTGTTCATGGAGGGAACCTGAGAAATGAGTTTTGTGTTTGTAAATTAAGCTCATCCCCTTGTTCTAATTAAAACAAAACTGAAAAGAAATACAGATCTGAAGAAAATGGATGATGTGGGTGAAACTGATGTTTGTTTCTGTTTAAATGCACAAGGCTCCTGATAAAATGCACTAAGTACACCAGAACTGCAGGGACATGTTAGATCTTGAGGGCTGTGCTGGATTTTGCTTGACCTGCTAATTTACTTTCCTAGATGTCAACCAGTATATGTTAGCATCAGAGGCAAAGACTTTGTGGAGCCTTGTTATCATCTAGTTTAGCTGCTGATTTCAGGATATATGGATTTATATAAAAATAGCTAATGTTGCAAGGCTGATGGAAAGATAATGAAAAATAGCAGTGTAGTTTCAATTGAAAACATGGTTGTGTCAGGATATTGGGAATATGTGGCCACACTGAACCTAACTGTTGGAATTTAAGCCTCTAGGATAGGCACCAAATAGCACGATGCTTTTCAAAGGTCCTGGTGGAGGCAAGGCTTATGACTTGCAGTAGTAACAGCAACAACACCACTAAAAATTGAGAAGCATTTTATTTTTATCAAGGTATTATTCATTACCTTTATTCTGAGATCCTTTAAGATTTGCATGCTTAGACTTTCTGTCTAACATGGCAGACCCACTCTTACCTTTACTGTAATGAAGAGTGGGATTCATGTCTCATTAACTGATTCCAGACATGGGGCTTATAAAACCCAACAGCTAATGTTGCAAGCCTGATGAGAAAATAATGAAAACTGGTAACGCAGTATTAATACACCCCCTTCTCCCCTAAATAACCAAAATATACCTCCCTCCCTTATTCACATCCTATCTGTTAAACATGGGATATACCTAGTATGATTTTGTCTTTTGAAGCATGCTCAACTTGTGCTGCAATACAAGGCTATCCCAACTTAATATATTTTATGAGCCTGCCAATGTATGTTAAAATTTAGACTGTGTAGGATGAAAGGCTTTCAGAACACATCTTATTTAATTTCATTTTACCTATCCAGCTAAAATGAGAACATGGCAAGCTGGCAGAAAGATTCTAACTGTTAGTGAGGCTTCCTTAAAAACATCTATTTCTTTTCACTTAACTAATACCTCAACTGTGTTAGTTATTCTGCTTTTCAGGATCATTGGATTTGATTTTGGTGAGCTAACTCCTGTGTTAATATTCTTTTCAGGTGATGGACTATAACATCAACCTCGGAAAACACCTTCTTCCCTTGGTGGTGCAGGTGTTGAAATATTGCACTTGTCCTCAGCTAAGGCATTACTTTCAGCAGCCTCCTCGCTGCTCCCTCTGGTCCCTCAAACCTCACATTCGGCAGATGTGGTTAAAGGCTCTGCTTGTTGTTCTCTATAAGGTGAGTGTCCTCACCTTTTTTGTGAATAGTGAAAATTTACACTTCAATTTGAAATTTGTAACATGGAAAACCTAGCTGCACTGCAAGTGAGAGGAACTGTAAAGAACAGTTTTCTCTGATTTGCTTACTGCATTTAATGTTAACTTCTGAAGTAGTTAGACTTTCATCTGTGCTACTGACCCTTTGCTTCTGTTGTCTACATTATCTTTTACATAGTTATCTGAGAAAGAAAAACATGGTTTTGAAAATAGGAAAATGCTATGTAAAGTTCCAAAGAAGAGTATTTCAACTAACTTGGAATTAGTTTTAAAAATAGACTTCAAATAAGAGGAGGTGTCAGCTTAACACTTGTGTTCTGTTGAGTGATGCTTTTTAAGGAGTAGTGTTAAAAGGTAATGTGTTTATGCACTAAAATGGAACTGTGAATACCTTTATGCTTAACAGATTTCTAGCAGTTCTGTAGGGCACACAAGAAAGTGGAGATACTAAAATGAATGATAATGTGCTGATTAAAATAGAGTATTTGGAGAACAGTTCTTATGAGAGATCTTTTGCATTATTATTAATAGCTGGTTTTGTCATATAAAAGTCAAGAGAACACTATATTAAATGTTAGTAATAGGATTTTTTTTATTTCTTTAAACAATTCCATGTAAAAAATATACAAAGCTGAAAAAAGTCCTCCTTGTGATATATTTAGAAGTGTATGATCAAAGGAAGGCAAAGGGCATCCAGCTAACAGTATTCTTGTCATTTTTCTGTTTTACTGCCTAAATGTTTATCCAAGGAGAAAAGTTAGTTTTTAAGCTGAAGTTCTTCTCTTTCACTGAACAGTACCCCTACAGAGACTGTGAAATCAGCAAGATTGTACTTCACCTAATCCACATCACAGTCAATACCCTCAACGCTCAATATCACAGCTGCAAGCCCCATGCAACTGCTGGTCCTTTGTATAGTGACAACAGTAACATAAGCCGATACAGTGAAAAGGAGAAAGGTACTTTTAATCCTCTTATTTTTGTCATTTTCATTGATTTAATTCATTATGTCTTGCAGATGTTGTAGAAATGGGTAAATAATGGTCTGAATTTTAGAATGTAATTCTCAAAATTAAGTCCAAGGTGTGACTTATCTGACTGGCTATCGCCATCTATAGTAAAAGAAATTCACAATTTCTGTAGGTGAAGTATATCACAGCAGTCTAACATCTCAAGGGGGTGTAACTTAGACCAAGTAGTTCTGTTGTCATGCCTGGATAGTCCTTGGCCTGTTCTATGACAATATTATCCGATCATGCCCACAGACAAGGTGTGCAACAAGCCTGCCACCGCATTCTGATTATACTTTACAATAACACGACATAGTAGCAATGATGTGGATGTCTAAAGGTGGAAGAGAAAGGTTTTACCTTTAGAGTCTGTGTCCAGTTCTTAACTCTCTGTGTGCTGCTAGCTGTATCGGAGGTACTGTGATGGTGTGAACTAGTGTAAGGTTGGGGTGTGAAAAAACATCATGACGCTGAGTGTAGTTCCTTACAATTGTGAAGTTTATTATGTGATAAGTATTTATGAGCAAAGTTTAACAGGTTCTTTTAATATTAATCTGTAGTGCCTTTCAGCTATTTTGCCTTTTAGCTGCTTATTTGCTATTTACATCCTCCTCAAAACAGTCTTCCTAGTGTGCAACAAACTTCTGAAGAAGAATACAGGAAGCACTTCTTATACATGTTTCCCTTTTCCTCTTTTGCTGCTTGTTGCTCATGAAAAGAAATCCAGCAGAACAAGGACACAAAACTTTGTTTACTTTAACACCCTATTACTCAGCTTCAGCAAATTAAAACAGGCTTAAAATGGATATAAATGATGTATTGCATATTCCCACTCATTTGGAAGTTTTGTAATGCTAGAGGAGGGCTTAGAGGGTTCAGATAACTGAACTTAATGTGAATTTCTGTGTTTTGGGCTGAGTTAATGACTTAATTCATGACTTAGTAATGCTGAGGGTAGTAATAATACATTTATAAAATGCATTCAGTTTCTGGATTGATGCTGAGATGTTTCTAAGGCAAAGTGGGGTGCCTAAATACCCATCTTGCTCTTCACAGTAAGTGCAAAGTTAGGTTTAGAAGACTTGGTGTTCGAATCCAATGTGTAACATTGATTCCCTGGGTGGCCTTGTGTTTCACATCATCATTGTTTCCCTATGTTTAAACGAAGGAGAATAATATTTACTTGCTTTCCAAAGCTGTTATGAAGTGCTTGGGGCTGCTCAAAGGCAAAGGACCGTAAATGGTCTAATTTTACTCTGTAGATGCTGACTTAATTGTAGGGTAATTCTCCTTCTTTGCTGAAGTGCTGCAGAAAAAAGAGGATGTAGAAAAGTTTTGTTCCACCTGAAAGAAACAGTCACTGTAATTCTGGAGGGACCTGGAAAGCTGAAGCCTTTCCCACCTTTACTAAGGAGGCTTGTTTATTCTCTGATCAGGTAGTGTGCATGCTGCTGTCATCATCAAAGGTGGTGTTTAGATGAACATATGAGGATTTCATTGTCAAGCAACAAGAATCCCTATGCTAAAGATGGATTTTCCCATTATGGAAACTTTTTCCTTATTTTTCTGCCAAACTTCCACGGGGATCATGGCAAATGTACAGACTGGTGTACAGCTGATAAATCTTGTGTGAAAAAGCATTTTTTTGCCAAAGGGAAGAAGTTAGACACATAGGACATGACGTTAAAAGTGATCTTCTAACTTATTAAACCCAGTCCCTGTAGAAATTCGTGCTATCAACTTTAATTTTTCTGGATTCCTCATATCAGTAAGGTATCTTATCCCGGATGCTTTTAGGTTGCAGTTCCATAACTTCTTGCACAGAGAGTTTCCAGCAAGTTCAAAGCTAAAGATATTAACATCCAGTTAAAGTCTTCAGTTTTGGCCATTCTAACTCTTTGGCTTAGTTGCCTCCTAGACACCAAATGCATTTCCTCTCCATGTTTGCTTACTAGAATAAACAAAGCAAACTTCTTTGTTTTTTCTCTTGAGTGCTTCATTTTCTTTATTGTCTCAGTAGTGTTTCTGATTTCATTGGAGATGAATCACTAGACATGATAGATATGGATTTTTCCTTTTTTAAATTTTTTTATATCATTTTCATACAGGTGATGTTATTTTTTGATGGATAAATAGATTTGGATCTTTCTCTCTGCCATTTTCAGCCAGAAGGGCTCAAATTAGAGCATAAAGTTTTACTATTTCTACTTCAATCAATATTTTCATGATTCATACTCTTAGTTCTTATTCTGTTACTATTACCAGCTTCCCAAGATGTTCAGTTTGTTCCTTTTTCACCTTCCTATTTTGCTGGTTTATTACTGACTGCGGAGTTCTTGTACTAATTTCAACGTTCTTCAATTTACCATTTCTCACTTAGCACTATAGAAGTTATTTACTCAAGTCAGTGTTCAAATCTATTGTATTTCTTCCGTCTAAAAAATCTGTATTATTACCAGAAGAAAAGATCAGCTTAGAATGGTAAAAGCTTTGGTATACTTTTGTTGCGTTGTAACCAATTTTTCATTTATCTCTTTCCTTTTTGACCTTAATTCAAGATTTAGCAAGAATGGCAAAGTTATACCTGGGATATAAATTTTCTTGCAAACTTCAGATGGTTCTTCATTTTCCAATTCAAGTTTAATTGAAACTAGCGGAGGTTTTGTTACATAGACAGCTTTTCATTCAAGGAATTGCGCTCTCTAAAGAGTAATAAAGTTTTTTCTTTCTCCAGCAGAGGAAGACAGTGTTTTTGATGAATCTGATATTCATGATACACCAACTGGACCTTGCAATAAAGAATCTCAAACTTTCTTTGCAAGACTGAAAAGAATTGGTGGCAGCAAAATGGTGAAATATCAACCAGTTGAGATGAATGCTCAGAGAAGTATGAATTGTTTTGTCGATATAAACTCATGCAGAAACACGAATTCCCACTCTTGGTTTCAAGCTACCACCTTTCTTTGTAGAGTTTGTTGCATTGCCCAACTTGAATCCAAATGCTCTGTCTGGCTTTTGAGAGCTGGTACTCCTTGTTTCCCTGAATAAAGTCTCTTACAGGAAAGCAGGCACTCCATATTAAAAAATATCTAAAACCAGTAGTTGTTTTCTGAAACTTTAAGCCCCTTTGAATATAAAAATGTTTAAGAGAGTTTCTTGCAATTTTCTTCCACCATTGGGCTGAAGATTTTTACTCAAATTTATTTTTTCCCAGAAATTGATTTTTTTCTTTGGATGAGGTGGGACTCTAGGGTAAGTGAATTTGTTGTTGCTGCCGCAAATATTATGGTTTTCCATTGGTAAAAAGGATCAATTTTTGTGGTTCAAAAAATAGGAAGGATTTTGTTTCTGAAATTAATACCCTAAAAAAAATTGAAGAGATTTCCACCACCACCCACCTGCCTTTTTTTATTTCAGGTATATGCACCAGGTCGGCGGGTGGGAGAGGGAGAGAACAATGATTCTGACTAGGGCAAATGTCTACTTCAACTTTTCTCACTTTTTTTTTTGCATGGTGATTCACATGTGGAGCATTTTGAAATACGGCAATAATAATGACCAGGAATATTCTGTTTTATGTAAATATACATGATTCATAATAACAACAGTGATAACCTTTTGAAATGTCCTCAATGAATCTGTTAACAGGGCAAAATGCCAGTGCAGTGGCAGTGCCAGCAAGTATAACTGTGTGCACTTTACTCCTCCTTAGGACAGGGAGGCATGACTTTGCGGGGTGATAGTGTCTAGACTCTGCTGGGGTCTAGGATCACTGGGGGAAAAATTCTGTGAACACCTGTCTGATCTCAGGCTTGTGCTGCCAAATAGCCCAGTTTGCTGAAGAAAATAACACATAGGCGTACTCTGATACACGCTGATGTAAAAATTATGTGCTCTAGTCCAAAATTATTTTGAAACCTTTTCAGAGTGGTCTGTGTAGTTCATTTCTCCTTTCATGTCTCATGCCTAATGCAGCTGTCCCAATTGTCTATAGAAACTACTTGTCTGTGACATTTTCTTTTCAATGAATAACATTGAACAGTCTATCTTCAGGGTGCATCTGTCCGGGATAAGTAGAATTTGGGTAGAATTTAGATAAACTCTATTACCCAAATAGTAGCTTTTGTTCTTGTTAATTGTAAAACTCTATGTAATGTGGCTCTGAAGTTATCACATTGAATTGTGAGATAAAGATGAAGATATATGCCAGAAGTCTCCAACTGAGGTAGTATTAGCTCTTTCTGTTTTAATCAGGTGAAATAGAGCTGGCTGAATATAGAGAGACGGGGGCCTTACAAGACAGTATTCTACGCTGTGTGAGAGAAGAAAGCATTCAGAAAAAAAAACTGCGCTCTCTAAAACAAAAATCTCTTGATATAGGCAATGCAGACTCCCTGTTGTTTTCATTAGATGAACATCGCAGGAAGTCCTGCATAGACCGGTGTGACTTAGAAAAACCTCCTGTCCCTGCTGCTTACACCATACACAGGCAGAGTGATTATGGACGATCTCGACAGAATTCTTCTACTAAACCTGAAAATATAGAAACTCAAGAAAATCTTCTTCACACGGAGAGTTTCCAGGAAACAAGACGACCTGTCATACCAGAAGTTAGGCTAAACTGTATGGAAACCTATGAAGTGAAAGTGGACTCTCCGGTTAAATCTGGTAGTCCTAAGGAAGATTTAGATCTGATAGATTTGTCCTCTGACTCAACGTCGGGTCCTGAAAAGCATTCAGTACTCTCCACTTCAGACAGTGACTCTTTAGTCTTTGAACCACTTCCTCCCCTTAGAATAGTGGAGAGTGATGAAGAAGAAGAAACAACAAACCAGCTGAATGATGAGGTCTCTGGGAAAACTACTGCGTCATCTCCCTCAACTCCGATCAATGTCTCTGCTCTCAGCCTCAGCACAACGCCACTAGTCCAGTTCAGCATTGAAGATTGCTCCAAAGACTTTAGTTCTAAGGATACAAGCAACAGTGCTTCAGCAGGAATAGAGGACATCCTTTCCGTTTCTCCCAAAGATCAAAAGGACTTGTCAGAGTTAGTTAAGCCAGAAGAACTTCAGGACATGTCCTGTGGGAGCCCATTAACACTGAAACAGAAAAGGGACCTGCTGCAGAAGTCATTTGCCCTTCCAGAAATGTCCCTTGATGATAACTCTGAGCTAAACGTGGAGGAAATTAGATCCAGTGGAGCAATTCCAAGCCCAAATGTAAAAACAGTCCTTATTAAAGTCCCTGAAGATTCTGAAAACCAAACAGAAAGTGGTAAACTTGATACCAACACAGAGTCTGACACTGAACAAAACATGGAGCAGAAACAAGAAGAGGAGACCGAGGAGTCAGAATTCAAGATTCAGATTGTTCCTCGCCAGAGGAAACAGAGGAAGATTGCTGTGAGTGCTATTCAGAGAGAATACCTGGACATTTCTTTCAACATCCTTGACAAGCTGGGAGAGCAGAAGGAGGCAGGTGAGCTCAATTACTGACCCAGTTAAAAGGCTTATTACTGTGTGAAGGTTTAAATAACAGACCAGCGTAAAGAGGGATATGTCAATATATGTATAGGGAGAGATGTGTATATATAGCATCTGATGTGATCTGAGCTAGCCAAATGCTTTCAGGTGCGTGTTTCTTGCAATGAATGTGCTAACCATACAGGTTAGTATGTGCAAGGGCCCATTTGAAAAGGAGGTGGAGCTCAGTGACAAAAATGCTGGGTGTGATATCTAGGTTAGGGAGTGAAACTCCATGGCCTCTTTATGCAAGGAGTCAGAAAGATTGTCATACTTCTATGCCTTCTATGCTGCTAGTCTAGTCCATGCTGCACTGATGCTCTTTTGTGTGTAGTGATTTTTGGCCTTTGTTTCTTCTGCAAGTGTAAGGCATTGGCAGACAGACTGAGTCACAAAGAGTAAAGCTGAGCAGACTGTAGACTTCAGAAATAAGAGCAATTGGAATTAACCACAGTTTGAATTTAGGATCAGACATATTCAGGTATTTTGTTTTTATACACTAAAAAGTTTTGTAGCCTTCTTTGTGTTGGGTATCCATAAAATCTACATGGCTTATATTTGTTAAAGGTTTTAAGTTCAAGCATCAGGAATCTTCTTTGTTGCCAGTGAAAGAATTGCATAATTAAACTGAAATGCTTTGTTAACCATTAGTAAGGGGCAGTTTTCATTCAGTTTCTTAACACTGTCATCCTTGAAACTGCTTGGAAGGGCTGTCCCAGTTCTGAAACACCATGTGGAGCATATATGGTGATCATTTGGCTGAATACCTCTAGGTATGTCATCCATGGGGAGCATAAAACATTCATAGTGACTCATGAAGTACTTACTTACCTTACAGGTTGATACAGGCTATTCAGTTACCTAGGGAATTTAGTGACTTTGATAGTTTAATACATCTCGTTATATTTTGCTTTGTTTAGCCTTATTAATATGTTTACTTGAGAACATATGTGTTGTAATTCAATTTAGTAGGCTCAATATTGCCATCATAATGGGCTGATTATAATTTCAAAGTCTTACTCAAGCTTTTTCAGCTTGTTATACTTCCATGTGTTTTCAAAAGGTTTTTGATATAACCAATCTCTAAATTAAATATCCAAATGAGTGTTTCTTCAAGTGCATGATGCTGGGCTACAGTTTCCTGCCTGAGACTTTTTACAACACAGATACATATCCATTTTTATAGGGTATGCTGAAACCAGCCATCAACACTTGAAACTTTCCTTGCTTTGTTCTCCCATATTGACAGTATCAGTTGATATTAAAAAAAATTAGTTTTAGTAGCTTAATTTTCTTTTTAAAGATAGAATCTTAAACTCTTTGAATCTTTAGGATTATCTGTTAGATTAGCAGTCTTTTGAATGAATACTGCTAACGTTGGAGATAAGGCTTTTGAAAGATGCTAAGTGGTGACTTAGCATAGCTTTACATCAGTGGTACCTCTTTTATTTTTGGTGGTTCTGATAATCACTCTTGAGTGGGATCAAAATCAAACTGTATGTGTGTTTATTAGTTCTGAACTCTAAAGAGCATAGGCAGAAATCTCCTTTAAAAAGTGATTTGAAGCAGTAGACCTGTGTGCATCTATAAGAATTCTTACAACACACACTCTGAACCTTTTTAAAACTGCTGGGAATGCCAGAGGTGAATGGATGTCTGAAAAGATGTGAAAAAGGCATCCAGGGAGAAAGTGGATGGAAAATATTTATTGATTCTATATGCTGAGAGTTTAAGCACAATTTTCACATGCAGATCCTGCTTCCAAGGGACTTTCAACACTGGAAATGCCAAGAGAGTCATCATCTGCACCAACCCTTGAAGCAGGAGTCCCAGAGACAAGTAGTCACTCCTCCATATCAAGTAAGTTTACCTTTGGTTTGATCATTAAATCTAGGTTGCTGTATTTGTGCGTCAGATGCATATTATGTATAATAAATGCCTTCCCCTGAGTTTCATTGATTCTTGGAAGTACAGCTGTGTTGAATATCATATCTGTTAGATCTCTGTTGATCAGCAGGATTTTAGCACTTAGTGGCTGCAAGATCTTCTGTTGTGACATGGCAAATTTGACAAATGTGGTTCTCTTGAATTAGAGTAGGTAGCAGCTAAAAGCAGTATTTCTCTAAAGTGAGATGTTCATTTTCCACTGAGAGAAAGCGTTGTCAACTGTCAGTGCACAGAAGCAGAAGAAAGCTCCACAGGGCTTTTACTATGGTCTTCAGTACATTTCTTGCTGTACTGTAGGAAAAAAATCTCTTGCAATTTTTGTGAAATGCGTTGAAATGCCACTTCCTCAGCTGCTTGCTGAAATGTGGTAACTATCCATCTGAGACTCCCATACCCATTCCAGTGGAAAGTGAACTGGGTTGGTTTAAGTAGATAGTGGCACATGGCTTAACAGAGCAGATGTAGATAACGCTGGAAGGTGGAGACATCTTAGAACACTAACAAAATCCAGACTAGCGTGTCCTTCTAAGTAATGTTAAGTAACACATCCCAAAGCTAATGGGGCAGGATTCTGATTGGTAGAAAAGCGAGGGGAAGTGATGACCTGCTTTTATTCCAGCGAGCTGCTAGATCAGCTTAACTGGCTTGCTAAGCTGCAATTTCAAATTGCTGTAGAAAAATTGAATTTTAATTTCTGAAATTCAGCATCTGCTGATTTGATTGGAAGGGGTGTTTGGCCTAGTAAAGGAAGATACTATTTTAGACATGCTAGATGAGTACTCCAAGTGACAGGTTTCCTCTGCAGTTTTACCACAAGCATCTTGTGTCATGTGCATTGTGTAGTCAGTGTACCTCTGTTGGCCACCTAATGATACAGATGTCATTTACGAAAGCTGCTAAAAAGCTGCTACTTAAGGTCTGTCTGTGGTTTCACTGACTGCTAGGTGTCTCTGTAAATTCCAGTATATGAAATTGGGAATAGTGGCTGTGTGATATTGAGCCTACATTCCTTCGTAAATATTCCTTTCCTCTTTGTGAATATTTCTTTCCTCTTTCTGTGAGCCTCAGCTTTCAACTGCAAAAAGGGACACGAATGATTCCATTGTGTCTTCCGTCCATTTAGACTGAAATATTTTTAACCTTCTACTATGTGTCTTTACAGTGCTGACGACACCTTCAAGTGTATCAAAAAGAGGATTTCAAAAGAGGTGGTTTACCCTACTACATCTTCCTTTGCAAGCA